>JAHZNA010002571.1:0-21017 GCA_027743935.1 Sinodicranocentrus sp. ZH6
GTTTAATATGTTAGGTTAATGTTTGATGTGAGACTATCGTTTCATGATATCTTGTTAGGTTAGATTGTTAGGTTAATGTTTAAAGTGAGATTTAAAAAAGTCTTCTTTGCGAGCTCAACTTAGTCTTACCAGATTTATTGCTGATGAAGGGATATTTATTCTTTAGGGGTATTGCACAGTTGGTATTGGGATACATGTATTTAAACCATAATTCATTTTACATTGCACACAGTGAGATTTTCTGTAAATGCATAAGGTGGATGGTTGTAGCTTGTAGGGAAGATAAGGTAGAGCAATAAAACCTGTAAATGTATTAAAAACTAGTTATATTACATTACAACTAAGTGTGTGCACAGTGTGCACTATCTGAACTATACAGGGCATACTGAAGGGAATCTGAAAGTTGAGATTCATGTACATAATGCATTGTAGTATTCATGATATGATCAGTATGATATGTAAAGATAACCAGCATACGATGTGCATGCATAACCAATTCTATGTATAGGGATAGCTATAATACGAAGCGAAACTTTAACTCTTCTCCGTCTGGTGCTGCTAACTACGCAACATCCTAACAACTTCAGTTTTTCTCTCGAACTGTGTAGATATCGCTTGCAGAAGGGTTGTAAGATTTCGGCTGACTGTGGTCAAAATGTTCGAATATATATGACATGTTTTGTGTTGTGTATTTGACACGAAAAATAATGACGTTATTGTCAAAAAGATTTAAATCACTGGAAATCTTTTTCAGAAATTATTATTTTATCATTTTAGTTCCACTCGAAACCATTTGGACGCCAGGAGTTTCTATATCCGTACATGACCTTAGGAGTGATGTTTAATTTCATGAAAGGCTCGTCCAGCCTATTGTATTTCGGCCATTGCTCGCATTGATCACTCACATCCGGGGTTGGATTCCTAAACATAAGTTTAAGAAATTATAGATTGTATGTAAGTGCGAAATGTGAAATCTACGCTAAGCATTTTACTCAAATTACCCGAGTGTACCAAAATTTAACCATAAGTCGGCTATTATCTCAGAAAATGATTGATCCTGAGGACTAAATTTGGTAGCAGGAAGATTGAACAGGTACATCAGTTCTATATATTCGCCATGTTGAAAAGTTGAAGAAATTTTATTTATCACATTCGAATAATCAATGCACTGTTTGAGAAACATATTGGGTTTTTACCATCCCCATGTGCAATTCCGGGCTGTACAGGAAGTTCCCGTGAGTAGTGAAGTCGCCAAAGTGTATTTTGACTATGATGTTCGAATGAATATAGATACACGCTGCTATTTCTTTTTGCTAAAATATTAGCCGTACTTTGGATCGAGGATTTAAATGCAAACACAGACATTAACTGTAACATGAAATAAAATCGGCAAGGCTGAAACTACGATAACAAAGTTATTAATATTGCTTAAGTAATAATGATTTCCAAGAAATTTTCCTTTCTTCTTACATCAACCAATCCTGGCATGCTCTCATTCCAACTGGATCGATTAACCCCAGGTAAGTAAGCAAGCTCTACAGACGCAGCATCCGCCCTATTTGCAGAATCTCCGTCACCAACACTAAAAAATCTCAAAACATCCGGAACAATTTGCTCTTTCATATACTCTGGAGTTTTTGTCTAACTTTTGAGATCCAAACTTTTCCAAGTATAAAGTAGCAAGAATGAAAGATCCGTCATGCTTATTCCCACCTAGAAGCACAGGAACATTTGGCAAATCTCTGTATTTCATTATTTCCATTGGCTCCTTAGAAATAAACGCTCCTGGTAGATTGGGCTCGACCACTGGTGTCATCGTGGAATAGGCGTACGACATATTCTGATAGCACTCATTTGTAAATTTTGTCTGTTCTGCAATAATATTTTCCCATTTCGTCTCGCGCAGGCAGTTTAGTATTTCTTCACTGGAATCCACCGAACACCCGAGTCTTCTCGCCATCAACCTTGCCGACTCGGATGGATTCCTATCTAAGGCCCAGATTGCGAGTGCTGTTCCACTTTGAGCGATCACTCCGTTCAGCAACCCTTTCACATTTTAAACAAGATTTGTCAAAAACTTACCCTTTCCGATGAATTTTTTTAACTTTTACCTTTGTTCAATGGAGAAATTAATTGGTAAATGGTGGATGCTCCTCCTGGAAAAGTTATCAGTATATACATTATTACAAGATGAGTGAAATCGACTAAACATATAACAAAACCTCATACATACTAACATAAACTTATTTACCAGCACTCTCCCCAAATATTGTGATTTTACTAGGATCACCTCCAAATGCACGAATATTTTCGTTCACCCAGCGAATCGAATGAGCTTGGTCCTTCAGGCCATAATTTCCTGGAGAAACTTTGTCACCAGTGCTGAGGAAACCTTCGATCATTTATACTTTATGATTACAAAACCTTGACAAGTTAGCAAAAGTTATTAAAGATTAATTAAAGCCAATTCAAGGAAACAAAAACTCTCTGCAGACCCAGCAATCCAAGTCGATAATGTACTGCAACTAGAATAACATCTCCTCCTGCAAGTAATCTAATAGGTGAGTATAAATGCGAGCTGCCCGATGTGAATCCTCCACCATGAAACCTAATATTAACGGTTTGGTTACTTTGCATAATTGCGTCTATTTTGCATGCCATTTTACAGACTAATATTCGTGTTTAGGGATGAAATATAAACATACCAAATCATTACAGAGAATCCTTCTGCTGTGGTTGAATTTATCTATGAAATTTTAGCAAAGCTACAATTTTCCGTCTGTGTCATCGTATCCAAAAAGTTGAGTTATTTTCATATATTGCATAATATTACTGTACCTGGGGAGTATAAACATTTAAATATAAGCAATCCTCGGTTATTTTGACTCCCGGTGGTGCCGAACCAGCCTGAGGACACCAGTTTGGAATGGATGTAGCATTGAGTCCTTCACTGGCCCATGACTGTGGAGGTTGGGAAGCCTTTAAAACAGATTCATCCATCTCTTACTCATTCCCAATAGACAAAAATTTACTAAACAAAATTTGAGTTCTGTTCTGATACCTTAAATCTCAACGGTCCTACAGGAGGGGATGCGTACGGTATACCTACAAAGGCACAAACGTTCTTGTCAGGATTCAGTGTGCCCACCACATCTCCAAAAATAGTACCATTACGAACAGTTGCAGTGCACCCTTCACCTTTTGTCTCTACTATAAGCACACTAGCGATCAACACAGTGAAATGGAAAGCAAAGAAATATTTTTGCATTTTCGTTGTGCTTTTGCTGGGAAAGATTTCTTTTGACTCTGTGGAATCTGCCCACTAGTGGAGTGCATAAAATTGAAAACTGAGCATCTATTCGTTACCACAAGTGCTTTAAATACAACTCAGAAATCAACTCCAATCATAAAAAACTCGATAAGCCTCAATAACCACTACTTTGTTATTTGTTTACTGCTCACGTTGAGTATGCAAAAGAGTAGGCAGCTGTTACTGGATTATAAATATTCTTCGAACATCATCTTTCCAAACGACAACGACATGGTAATTAACTCAGTAGTAGGTACAAATATAATATTCCTTTCCACGCAATATCAAGCCTTATTTGTTCATAGGTATGCGTACTTTAACATGAATCGAAAGTAAATCCAGTGACTGTGTGAGCTTAATCATGAAATTTATTATGTATTTCTACCCCCCCCCCAAACACGTAGCGTGACCAAGCGTGGCTTGTTTAATTAATCCAACGAAAGGGGATGATTTATGGATGATGTCTTATTTAGAAAAGTAGTGGATCAATATGTTTAAATGCGTTTTTATCCATCCACTGCATAATTTAGTGGAGAATAACAATAATGTAATATTCGAACCTTAAAATATGTCGAAAAATTGCCTATACTTAATTTATACCAGAAACCCAATACTTGGAGATCAAAAGCTGACATACCTACGCACATTAACATGAATGAGAAAGAAAGGTCGAGAAATAGAAAAGACGGACATACAATCATCCAAGTGCATTTTTGGATCACAATTACGCTTTTCTTGTAATGGATTTTTATACACAATAAAAAGACAATTCACAACTAAGCCAGCACGTCATAACGATCATCCAACGGCACTAATCTTTTTATACACTGTTGTCCACGAATCAAGTCTGACAAGTGATGTCGAAATTATCCAAGTTTGCGTGTATACATGTACCCCTGCAGTATATTAATTAACTATTTAGGATATTGGGAAATATCTCGTGCCTAGCCATATGCCTCATACATATATTCGTAATATGCCCATAGACCACGTCAAAACGATGTGTAGGTACATTTAAAAGGTTAAAGAACCACATTCAGGAATCAAGTCAAGCACCAGGCAGGCCCCTTGTATATCTCCCAAAATGTGCGTACCAAGTAGCACTAGAAGAATTACCGGTGTTCACATCAAATTGATTTTTGATAACTACCGGCTTTGCCCTTATCTTTAAACGAATGCAGCATCCCTTGTAAAATAACAAAGCAAATGAAAATATTATTACATGACAAAAATAGAGAAAAACGCTCCTTTCCTTTATAGCCGATGATGGCACGAGATCACGACGATGATGTTGATGCCGACGATGTCGTAATCCTGAAGGCAGTAACTAAAGCATAACATCGCATCTACTTCAACCCTACCACACTTGAAGATCAGCAAGGATCCATTCCATCCCAACAAGAAAAAAGTGCTAGTAAACAAGCAAGAAAATCGAATCTGTTCTGCATACTAAACAATATGACTCAGCAAAGACCTGTTTTTCCTATTTAAAATCCTTAACAAGGGTGGATCCATGCAAGATCAGTTAATGAGGTCAATCATTGTCAGGTGGGCCAAGATACAAGAAGCAAAGTCGTCGTACTGTACTGCTCCTTTGCAAAGACCCACACACACACACACACGGCTATATATCTTTTAAAGTGAAGAGTTATATAATACGATATAGAAGGAGGAACAAGAAAACTGTATTCTCGTGAATTCTTGCAAGTTCTTTTCATACATTCCTAAAATGCACATGGGTATACGGTACACATCCACCTAAATAATCTAATGGCACAACAATAAGCTGTAAAGCTCACATGTGCAATTTATAAAAAACGGTGCACATGAGATGGTACGTGCCATTTCTTCCTACTCTCCTCTGTACATATTTTTTTAGAGGAATAATATGATATTGTTTTGTTGATCTTCAACCAGTTTGTCTACTTTTAGTTTCAATTTCGATATATACTCCCAAAAAGTAATCTGCATGTGTAAGCATGCAATAAGCAAGTGTGTGGTGCCGGTTTGTTTGGTGCTTTACTGTGTGAAGGAGTTTAATAGCTGGTAATCTGATGATCTATGATTATTTTTTGGGGGAATTAATCATGTTAATTATGATTACCGCATCATCATCATGCATGCACAATTTTTACATGCTTTGTACGTTAGATGATGCAATAGGGGCAAGGTGCACTGCACGTGTTCCTATTTAGTGGGGTTGTTTAGTGCAGAAAAGTCACTCGTGAAAAAAATCTCTTCTGACATGGGGTACCACACTAAAGACGGACTTTAATTAAAAATGCATTCTGCCCTAATTAAGGCGATCTCAAATCCAAGAAAAATGCCATGCTATTGCTCTATATATTTTTTTCGTTCATCTAAAATCATTATATTTTATATGGGGCAAACAAAAGCGAAAATCTAAACGAGATTTGGAGCGGAATAACGAAGGGATATTTTGAGAGGAGGGGTGTAGGCTGTATTGGATTGCGTGAGGGATATGCATTACAGAATGTAATTTATACAGTGACTGAAGCTTCTTTAATGACTCTTTATTTGCGGAAATTATCTTATAATCTGGCGAAAAAGTGTTATTTGACGTAGGTAAGTTAAGCAGATTGAAGTGTGGATGATGAATGGAAAGAAAAGTCGCTCAAAGAGTGTCCACGTAGATTAGTGAGTATATGTCTATATTATACATTTTATTTGTAAGTAGTATTGAACGGTATATTAACAAGTAACATGATATAACTGTGTAACAGTGGTTTTTGTATTATATAACCAATTTAAAGCATACTCCCATCCGTTTCAATGATTTTACTACGTAAGACCAAATTAAGTGATGCATATGTACCTATTAAAGCTACCTGCATCAAAATTTTGTTCTCGTTTGTATTATGGTTACAGAGCGTGGAGTGCATAAAAGTAAACAAAGAAGCATGTAAATTTTTTAACGTAACTCATTTTGGTTTGGTATCGAGATAATAACCTAGTTTTCCTAGATGACCAGCCAAAAAAACCTAGCGAGTGTGTGAGTGCAGTATTCGCAAATACTTACTGTTCATAGTTTTAACTGTATATTTCACACATAATGTGTGGTAGACGTGTGTAAACGTTTTTACATGCATACATCCTGCACATATTGATAAATTGTTTCACGCAGATTTGTTTGAAAAGGGAAAGAGGAAAAAAAATCTTTATTATGTCCACTAATATGTAGCAGACATAGGCTACTAATTTTGATTCAGTCTCAACATATGCATCACTGCTCTGCTGCTTATTGCTGGCCAACTAAGCCCCACTTTGGGCATTCAGAGCAGGAAGGAAATGTTTACTGTTAATCATAATGTGTATATAGTGCGCAAAGAATGATTCACCAGGATGAAAACAAAAGTATAAATTTATTAATAATTATAACTATATAGTCTTTGTTGGGTCGACAAAGTGCGTAAATGAGTTTGGGGAACACTCGCATAACTAGGTCAGTGGTCTATTTTCCTTTTAGCTGGAATTTATTTTTATTTCCAGTTCCAGGTATTAAAAAGTGCGCCACTTCCCATTTACCTTAATCACAATAAATTCGACGTGACGAATATTTTTAAAACTCGCTTTTGCATTATATGACCAATTTAAGATCCTCCCCATTCCTTAACCTGACGTGTTTCTTAATGTGCCGGGAAGGTAAAATGACTCTACAATATTAATTTCTCTGGCGAATCCTTATAATTTAAAAAAAGTCCTTGTTTTCGTCCACAAACAATATAATAGACTATCCCGCGTAATGAGTGATATTTGATTTATCTTGTACATCAGTTTTTGCATTTTGCTTTCCTTCCAACTAATAATGATCGTTATTACATTTTGGAAATGGAGCGGTACGCCAGGCAAAGGAAAGAATGCATCAAAATCATTAGCGAGTATTTTTCTCGTGTAATTTAAAGCTGAAAATGCGTGAATAGACACATTGTTATTACCATTACAGTGATCATTTTGTTCCTTTATGGCATTATTCCATCATTATTTTACGTTCATATACAAGGAATGGAATTTTACTCACGTTGGGGATACACTTGGCAATTCACTTCTTACACCTGTAACGCACCATCATCGGTCGATGATGCATTCACGTCAAACCTATTTTATGACGGAAAGGGATACAATTACAACGAGAACAATCGAAAAAATGGGAATAATCCAAATGGAATCTTTACCTGAGTTATTAGCATTGTATGGGTTTAATGGCAAATTCGTAGCGAATACATCACAGCAGGTGGAATGAAAATTAAGATGATATTATTGACCTTAGAGTGAAATACGTATGACGAATGATGCTACTAGTAAAAAAAACTCTACCCGTTTCTGTTCCAGCTCATCGAGCATTTTGCTTTTTGTACGCTTGCAATGGAGAAAATCTGAGGCGAAATGTGAATAAAATAATTTGTGGCTAGATATACGGCAAGAGGTTGCCACTCTCCAAGTAGAAAATCAAATTACCGAAAATGGTATATTCGGGTTTTCTCTCTGGAAGAGAGAAAGTTATCCAGGAAAGAAATGGGATTACGCAACACCCCAAAACTCGGGTCTGTATTACATTGCCCACAGACGATCTACAAGGAGAATTTTCCATTTTCCATCACCACATCAGCTCCCACCACCACGCAACAAAATATCTCGCTTTGCTGTAGTTTGTCTGACTGAGAAGAGGGTTGATTTCCGACTGAGTGGATTTCCTCTCAGAATTCCATTCGGGTCTCAACCGAGTGTGGTAGTTCTCACAGAAACCTTTATACGTAGGGGCAACTTGTTGTGCTTGTACTCACTTTTCATTGTGTGGACGAAAGAGCTTGGAGCAGAAAACCCCGAAAGCTACCCGTATGAAGTGAAACTCGAGATGAAAGACCTTGCTCCTGTGCATAGCATAACCCAGATTTATGCGTGGGGTGGCAGAACACAAGAGTGGAAAAAAGTGAGCCTCGTTCTCTTACCGACGTAGAGATACGACCTAATCAACAGGCAGGCACTAAGCATTTTCCATTTTACACTTTTCTTAATAAAACGACGAGAAGCTTGTTGCATGTGGTTTTTGCCCTGCAGATTTAAATATTTCCATAATGAATATACAAAAATTTGCGTATTCGTAAAACATTTATAAACAACTGAACTCATGCATGCCGAATTTTAAACGATATCTTTGATACTTGATCAAACAAGCACATAAGCGCCTCATGTTCTAGAGTACAAAGTTCAGGTGCAAGGTGAACATACACCTTTGTTACAACGCATGCAATCAATTTGCCGGCTAACTCCTATGACAAATTCGATACAAATCTATTGTCCTTTTCTTACAGTCATCTTTTAACCTTCAATTCTAATGTTTGAAGAGAAGAAAAAAATCATTTTTATTATACTCTGATTTTAAATCCTTCAAATCTAAAACATTGCATTTATCATGGCCAATCTGAAATAAACAGGTACGTCCACATCCTCTATCTATCCACAAATATTTATGAATACAAGCCGCCTTGCATAAATGGTTAATCATTTTTGCCATGCTAAATATATAAAGCAGTTATGCTTCAACAGTTGACATAATATTGTAATATTTACCAATT
Source organism: Sinodicranocentrus sp. ZH6 (assembly GCA_027743935.1). Classification (NCBI taxonomy): domain Eukaryota; kingdom Metazoa; phylum Arthropoda; class Collembola; order Entomobryomorpha; family Entomobryidae; genus Sinodicranocentrus; species Sinodicranocentrus sp. ZH6. The sequence continues at coordinate 8,905 of JAHZNA010002571.1, forward strand.
TTTCTTGCAAGAAATCAACTTAAACGTTATTTAAATTTTGAAATTTGACTAGAAATAATTATAGAAATTGAGAATTCCGAAAATTTTAAAAATGAACTCCTCCATATTAATTTCTTACAAATTTACCTATGCCAAGTCACTTCCATTTTACATTGTGTTGCACGTCTCCAAGATTGTCGATTTCGAGAGTGTCACGATTGCCGTCATCACTCCATAACATGGCTGATTAGCATATCAATATCACTGTCAGTTTGCCACAATCAGTTACATCAACAATAACGAATAATAACTCTGAGATTTTTGCAAATTTTGTTGTTAGTACAAAGTCGTACCGCAGATGTAGTAGTGGTTCACTAGGAGCATCCTCATACCACCACGACTACCCTAAGGATATACAAGGAACGGTAGAGATACAGATACATATGTCATTATAATTATTATTCACGTATTTTCCCATAAGGCAACAACGCGCAAAAATCAATATCATTTTACATGGCTCATCAGCATCATCAAATCATATAGAGCTCGTGCTTATAATGTTCTCAAATACACAGAGACAGAGACGAGTCTCTCTATGAAGCTTCACTACTACCCCAGTTGCATAAAAGTACATAAACATACATTATCCTGTACGTACTCCATCCTCATCAGTTGGTATCATCAAAATCCACAATATCCACACAGACGCTTAGATATTGTGAACGTGTGAGTCCTTCCATTTACCTACAAAGTGGCAGACTGTGCAGCTCTCGTTATGCGATGACTTATATTGCAAAGTCTTGCATCAAACAACTTTCATTTCCAAGTTTGACACGAACCTCATCGCATAATATTTAACTCATTCTCGCATATTGTATATGGACAGTGAAATGATACGAGTCCGTACATCATAATAGTCCAAAAGCATTGTGTGTGAGTAGAGCAGAAAGAGTTATATGAATAGTGCAAGTAAAGCTCAACCTAAACTGTGAGTTAGCTCACTGCAGAGTGGTTGATGAGAGCAGTAAGTTGAGTTACGGCTGCGAGAACAGACGTAAAAAGCTACCCCTCTCGTTTTCGAGCAGGAAAGACTGAAGAAGCAGGTTACAAAACTTTTGTTGAATAATATTGAAAGGGAAGTAAGTGTTGGGACAGTCTTGTTGCAACCACCGAGGAAGAATCACCCTTCTCCGATTTCGTTCTGGTAAGCTTATATTTACATCATATCATTTCAACTATGTGGAGTCCTCTAACTTGACATAATACCTTGTAAGTGAATTCTCATATTGGCACTTGTATACTTACACTTCCTGTTTGTCTCCTTTGATTTGCAGGATGAAAATTGGAAGATATCTGAAAAAAGTGAAGAATTGATAAAAGTGAAGAAGTGTTTTGAGAGCAATCAACAAGTTGAGAAGAAAACACACGTTTTTGTGAAAAATCAACAGGAAATTTTTTGCGAGGAAGTGATTGTCAAGAAATTGGAGGAAAAAAGGCTCAAAAGAAGAGCACCTATAAACTATTACGCTATCTGGATAAAACAATTTATTTCAGAAAGTGACTTAAAACCAGTGAGAAACTAACAGTTTGTTGTGAATTCCAATGAGAACTAATTGTAAGCACAAAGCCATCATCACAAACTTCCAAGCTCACGTGCTACTTTCTGTCAGAAAAGCACTTTTACAACTTGCAGTGCAGCCCTGAAAGGGAAAAGTGAGACAAAACTTGAGAACAATTTTTTGCGAACACGGAAGTGATTGTCTTTTTTGTCCAATTTGGGTTTTAAGTCCACAAGTACATTCGACCACACCAGAATAACTTTGAGTGATTGTGGATTTTCTGTGACTGTTGAATTTAATGGAGAAGTAGAAAATAGGACACGATTTGAATGTTAGTAGTGCACCAGTGTGGAATTTGATGACATTCTTTTTTGCCTGACAATCCGGCAAATTGAGCTCGTCTCGCAGACGCTGCAAGCAATAAGCACATAGCGAAGCGTCAATCACATCATCACAAATTACTCTTACAAGTAGTAGCGAGCACACTACAAGTGGGAAACAGGTTTCCCTCTCAGTCACCAGTACAATTCTTTACGCATGTTGAGCTTACATCAGCATCATCAACATCACCATCAGCGAAGAGCGTAACAGTAATAATAATATAATATATTATCTAACGCTGTCGAGTGGGTGACCCATATACACACAAAAAAACTATCTGCCGTACTTAGCGCGTACTTACTATTTCCCTGCACTCTCTCACATACAAGTGGTTTGTTTGTATTGTTTTCCCCCTCTATTCTCCTTCAAGCTGTGTGACTAGATGTGTGTGACTCTAAGAAAAAAACTTTACTGTTCATCCCTGTTTGTCGTCGTGTAGAAGACTCTGTTACAACTCTTTATTGTTGTGGGTGTGTGAATGCGTTGCATTGCATCGAAAGCAAAAGTGAGTTCACTTAAATAATAACTCTGCAAGACATTTTTCTTGTTTCACGCAGAAAAATACGGAAGTTTGACAAGCTCAGATTTTTTGCTTCTCTTGTCTCTAAGAAAACTTTTATATAATCGCTACCATCTTCAAGGAGTTGTCAAGAAGGAACAATAATTGTAGCACTGGGTTTACAACCTACTTTGAGGAAACGGGGTAACCTGACATCGTTAGCAAGGGCTTGGATGAGCTAACTTGTACTAAGGGTTAGTTGGTAATTCATTTATCATTTATGAATATTATTTGCTTGAGTTGATTGACATGCCCTAAATGGCAACATCTCCTCAAATGTACGACAACGGGCTTGAGAATTTGAAGCGGGCGGCACTTAGTGCCAAGGTGCGCTCCTTCCTTAGCGGTAATGGGGAGCTTGACCCAGCTGACCTGGAAAATGCAGAGCTGTCCCTTGATCTCCAGTCCCTCATTGAAGACCCCAACTTTGAAGTTGGTGAAGGTCTCTTCCCTGAACTTATCCATGATAAGTTAAACGGCGGCTCGAAAGCACCAGTCGAGTACTCCCAGCTGGCAGCCGTCCGCAGTCACCCCAGTCAGAATGGACACTTCCCAAGAAATCCTTTGGCGTACATGCCCCAACCCGTTCATCAAGGGTCTAGCTTTAATGGGACTACCAATTCTTCAGGCAATACCAACAGTTCAAACGGGAATGGAGGTTCGAATAATTCCAACTCTCAGAATGACTCGAGCATAAAGGAAGAGCCACATGATCATCACAGACTGGACTTCAACGCGAATGCCGTCACATCATCCGGTGATCCTACAAACGGCTATGGTCCATATTCCTCCAACTCACTTTCGAGCGTCACCTCCCCGAGTAGCACAAGCTCAAGTAGCAGCACGGGTGGCGGTTCTCAGGGATATAGTCCAAACGCATACAGCATTCATCATCACCTCACTCCCGCAACTATCCCTACAGGGGCTGGTGGTGAGCCCAATGGTCTCATTGTGAAAAATGGAAGTTTAACTTTTAACGGGAAACCTATGCATGCTCATGGGGCAAATGGTCATCACCCACATACCAATGGGCATCATCATAACCACCATCATCATCACCACCACGGCTCCGGCACCTCAAGCAAGAAGCGTTCAAAATGGCATTCAGTAAGTTTTTTTTTCAAATATTTTTTTTCATATAAGTTTCTCTCTCTCTCGTATTTTCTAAGATAAATTGTTCTTCCGCTTTGATAGAGATTTTTTCCCCTTCTTTCTTTTTTTTGATAAAGACGATATGACGAAATTAGTTAGCAGGTAGAGTATTCTCAGGCAGATAAGGTAGTCTGAGAATGCATAGGAAACTAACTTACATACACTCATACATAATAAACAGCAGACTCGCTCGTGTTGTTAGTGAACAGGAAAATATATGCTAAAAGTACATTAATAATATGAACCCATATAGGTACACTCTCAAGATATACATCATACCTATATATCCGTACAAACTTCCACAAAACTGACTGTGTGAGACGACTGTTATTTCGTACTAATTAGGCTTTTCCGTTCTGTTCCTCTTTTTACCCTTTTCTTAAATACGCATAATATCACTCTGCTTTTATAAGCAAGAAGTTTTTTTCCTTGGAGCAAATTCAATTTGCATAAGGAGTTCAAGCATCAAATTCATTTTGTACTTAAGAAATAACTCTAAACAACAAGTAAAGTAGTTCACAGCGATATAAGAATATATCGCCCTTGTATAAACAAAGTTTTAAAGGGACTCACCTTGTTAAGAACGTGAGAGGAGATGAACCTCATACGTTTTTCCCTGTTGCTCTCTTTCTCTCTTCTGATAATAATGTAAACGGAACAAGTAGGGTCAAAATGTTAGCTGGGTGATGATCATCACCCACTCCAACCTCGGAAGCATCGGAGCATCTTCATTATACAGAGAAATAAAACCTTTGAAGAAGTCTGAGAAAAAAGGGGAATGTGTAGAAACATACATAAAACATACTTATCATGATGATGATTGCTATCAGCTCATTTTCCGTTTTTGCTCAGTTTGCTGGAAACTAAAGGGATGAAGCATGTTGAGCCATGTGACAAAAGTTAAAGGAGGAGATGCATGGAGGGTAGAGAAAATAAGACATTTTTTTTCCTTTCGCTTTTTTATATCGATTTCATTCGTTTCCCTTTTTGATGCATGATGATCATTTCCATTCTGTATGGTATCATTATCCAATTCCTCTTACTGGATTCTCCGTTTACTCATATGATGATGAATGATGATGAAGATCATTATGGATAAAAATGTTGATTTTTATTCCTGTGTTTGTGAGCATGATCAAATTGTATTTTTATTAACTCGGGAGTATCATCAGAGAGTCATGTTTCAGATACCATTTTTATAGAACTTTTATATAAGTAAAGTGCGTTTATGAAAAACCCTCGCATTTGATTTAGTGATGTATAAACACCAAAGCATTTTTTCATTGATAGCATTAGGCGGCTAAAAAATTGCATTATCAACAAAGTTTAACTTGTTGAGCTGTTAATTGATAGCTTATCGGATGTCGGAGAGGTAAAAGCTTAATTACATTATTGTATGGATTTTCAAGTTTAAAAAATTCGAATGTTTACTTTTCACCTGTATAAAGTTGAAGGATGGGATGGATCGAATTTGGGTACAGGAGTCGGTCAGGAGGAATCCTAATCTTGTAATTAAGCATACTATAAAAGAGGTGTAGTTAATGATATGGAACATTTAACCATTTCAATCAAAGTCAAATCATTGAGTTGATGAGTTTTTTAAAATAATTTAATTCATGATTCAAGGATTTTTCCTAGTCAGTCATCAGTGGAATGAACGTACTTGACATTTTGACAAGAACATAAACACGGACGCTACGCAAATAACACTAACCACAATCATCATTTTTAGATTAGGGAAGTGATCGTGGTGAGTCGGCATTCACATTGATAATAATAGGGAATGCTCCATAATTTACATTTTGGTTTGTATTAGTTAAATCTTAAAATGAAAACCACAATTATGTATTATCAATTTGACATAATTATCACACAAATGCAAAAAAATCTTTATCTGTATATTTAAGGTAAAATAAATGTTTTATCTAGGTTGAATTAATTTTTTGTCTACTTTGTTTTACAGCTTGCAGTAAAAGCTACGCTATCATCCCATAGAAGTATATACATATTGTAAAAAGATATTGTACAGTCGCCTATCACACCACCAACCACCCATTTGATATCTTGGAAGGAGAATCTGACAAGAATCCCAATTCCCCCGGATCCTGCCCGTAAGCTTTTTCTGTAACCGGAGTAATCGTCGCCGTCTTCTTCTCTCGTTCTTTTTTCTACCCCCACCCGGTTCCAAGTACATTTTTTCGTCTCTGCTTCTTCATCCAACTTCCACCACCGGACGGTAAGGCAAACAGAAATTCCAGTCAACGGGATTTTTCTCTGCTCACTTGTCTCTGGAGAGGAAGTAGGAATCTGTAGAAAACAGTTCCACGTACAACATTGTATCTCATACGCAAAGAAAGTGGAGGTTGGAGTGACATGTAAGGATATTTTTTTCGCATAGAGTCCTTTTAAGGTTGTGTGTATTAGCGAACGTAAAGCCGGTGAAAATATTGCTAAATGTAGCAAGTGAACTAAAGGGATTATAGTTGCATGTCATATTACATGCGTAGCATACAGGTAATTTAAAAAACCTTGCTATTTAAGATGAAACATAGCCGTTAAGCAATGTTATTACCCGCCAAGATTATCAACTGGTGAAGCTTACTTGTTAAAATTAAACATTTTAACTCTAATTTACCGTATTAGAACGGGTAAATAACGTAGTACATTTTTAGTAAATGTTTACTTAAAGTCGGGTATTTTACGGAAATCGAGTTGATTCATCGAATTACATACTACTTCACACATATTATATCTCTGAGGTGTCGAAATGCTTTACGTGTAATTTAATATGCATCAATAATATCCTTAACTATTCATACAAATCTCTGAACAGTCATAATATTAGGTATGCTTGTAATTATTTAGTAAAAGATAAATATACTTCCAATACTGGTTTTGATTTTTAGATCATACACACTTCTGGAAAGTAACTTACACGACAAAAATAGTTAAATTATAAGTCGGAGGGCATTAAGAGAATCGAGTGAATCTAGTGTGTAGAAGAAACTTGTCTAGCATATGAATTGTAGATAGGAGGATGTTCATTCATATCCCTTTTCAAGTATCCTGCCCTAGTTTGTACAAGCATTAATATGCTTTTTGTAAAAAAATATCAGTCCTCTTGCTTTGCTCTATCGTATTATTCGTATTAAATTTAATAAAAAATCAAATTAGCAAAACCGTGCATCTCTTGTTTACAAGAAAATAACATATCATTCAGTGTACATCTGTCTGTACTAATTGTCAGCAACTAATTAACCTCTATGCCATCATATTTAATGGGTATTTTTACTCTGAAAATTTCACATCTTATAATAGTCACTAACTGCGAGAAAATCGATTACCACTCATATTCCCTGGTTGTCCAGAGTTTTACTAAATCTGACTTTCAATATAGTTGGCTTTGCATTAACCAACCAACCAATCATCTTGCATTTTTCTTCTAAACAATGAGCTGATTTGCACTCTAAAAATATTATTACAAAAAAGATTATATAAACTGTAATACTGTTTGTAGCCAACTGATACTGGTATTAAGATGAAGTATGGAAAGATCTATAAAAATCTACAAAAATGTTTCCCATGTTTACTTCTTCCTGAAACGGATAAAATAGAATATTTTAAGAAGATCCAGGCAAAAGATAGCTATTTATGCTTGCCAATTTACCTGTCCAAACCATTAATTAGTTCAGAATGTGAGATTTTTATTAAATCGCTTTAAAACGAATACGTATCAGATAATAGCCCAAATCGTGTTACATCTTCTTTGTAGGTAACACCATAGATCACCATTACATATTCTGCTATCTCATTCTTGCCTACTAGCAGCAAGTTTACCGTATCAAAACTGCTTTGAAGTAGCTTACTGCGTTCACGATAATATTTTTTGCTTCACTCATTCCAATCTTGTATGCAACTCCAGATTCCTAACATTGAATATGTTTAGCTAGGTCCAGTTTTCTGCTGACCCAATATCTATGAATATACTCACTTTTAATATACTCACTTGTGAGTCAGCCCAGTTGAAGCACTTTCCTCGATTCTAGTTTCACTATCTTGTGGGTGTTAACATTTTTTGTTACGGTACAATGCAAGCCAAGATCATCAGCAGAAGGAAACTTTACCGAACAATTTGGGTTCGTTTGTGCTTACGAATTACCTAATTTCATGCATTCATGTACTACATCAGTACCTAACATGCTTAAATGACTGCACTCATGTGCACTCATATTAATACTATATCACGTTATCTTTTGCAAATCATATCTCAACGAAAACGCAAACTATCATCTTGTCCGATTTTTTTCACAAAGAAAACATTCACTTATTATGCTGGTATTTACTAGTTAGAGCATGCCAACGAGATTTATATGATGAGCTTGAATGAGTGATAAAAAATATCAGTCGGACTCTGTAATTTTGAGAACAGTATGGACACACAATATAGTACAGTACACTAAAGTAGACAAAAGATTAGCCATGGTATAAAAACCAAACCAGTAATCAACTCCGCCACCACCATTCTAAAACCACCGTCGTCGTCAGCAGTGTGAATTTTTTTTCTACTGCTCTCAAGTTTATAAAAATCATGGATCATTACATATTATACTCTTTTAATCCTAATCCTTACCTGGAAAATGTTTTTGTATTATACAATATATATTTTTAGAAGGATGTTTTCCAACTTATTCCACACGTGGACGCGGAAGTGTATCTCATAATTAAATTTTTGGAAGGAGTTTGTAAAAATCGGAGAGCATATGTTTGATATACACATGAAACAATTCGTTTTTTCTGAGATGGGTTCACCTTTAATCTTGATAAAAATAAAATGGTATGCATTTCGAATGCGTATAAATGTTTTATAAGAATAGTAAAAATACACAGTCAACACAGTTTGGAATGTTGCAGTCAAAAGCAAACAATGTTCAGCTCGTGGTAATTTTTATATTTTTGGAGTGTCTAGCTTATTTTCCAGTGTGTATGTAAACCTTCTCTTTATGTTTCTACCTGTACAACAGGATAAACTACATTATTATTTCGAACATTCCTTTTTACAGCGAATTTAAATACGACGTTGATTTTTTTACATGTCTTATTACACATATCTCAAAGAGTTTAAAACGGTTCCAGAAGATTTTATTATTTTTGTTTGTATAATGTCCACGTATTCCTTTAGCATATCAGCTTTATATACTGTAAAATATATCGGTACGCATATTATTGTAGATAGGTAGATATATAATTTTAGCTATAGGAATATTCCAATAATAAAATAAGATAAACTTTTTCGTAGTAAGCAATCGTCAAGTTCAAGTTTATGAAACATACCATCACTCCTCATCATATCGATAGTAGGCGTATCGCACAGAAAAATCTAACTGTACCATCATTAATGATAAACTGAGTATCTTTTAATGTAATCTTATTAATACAGTTTAAAGATGTACCTTAACTTAAACGAACTGTTAGGCATGTACATATATTATACTGTGACATCTCGTATCTCGATTTATTATTATTTTCATCCATACGTCATTCACATTCAAATATAGATATATATATATATATAAGCTATAGCATATTATACACACCTTTCGGCTTAATGTTTAGATGCACATCATTTTGTGTAAAAACTGGATAATTTAAAATGGTACACATGAAGCAACGCAGGTTTACGATACGAGTATCAACAAAACCATTTTCATGGGTTTGTGGCGATATTAGTGTACATTAAATTTGAACCGATGATTAATCATGTAGTGTGCATCGTTTAGATAACATGAGCATTACTATAGGCGTTGAGTGAATGGTAAAATATGTATTCTCAGTGATATTAGCTTATTTGTGAAAGAAAAGGAGAATGAATTGAAACAAAAAAGGTGTAAATGTAAATTGTAAATACGAAGGTATACATGCGCTGTGTCTATGTAAAAGTATGTAGCAGTTCTTATGTGACCTAAACAGAGACTGTGTGTATGTACTTATCTAAGCTAAAGAAATTCTTGTAGTTAGAAGATAGATACTAATGTATTATATAATAATATTATGTAATAGCGTACAATTATAATTATTGAAGGAACATCCAAGATAAAATTGGGACATGATCATCATTACTTACAAAGGAAAAAATTATTTACAAACTAGCTTCAATTAAAAGTATGTGCATGTGTGAAGTGTGCAGGATTATATCATGATTGTATGCACAGTCTTATTATAAATATTATTATGCGTACAATATTATAGAAATATATATATAATCGGAGTTGATGTTGGTGGTTGATTTCAAAAAAGTTTGTATGCTGTTGTATGGAAATGATATTATTGATGGAAAAAATGAAAGGAAAACTTTGTGAAAAAAATACGGCATTTTTTGCAATTTATTTATTAGCATCTTCATCCTTTTTGCAGTTATTATCATACCATCCTCATCGAAAGTGCACATGCTGTTTCATATTATGACCCCACCTTTACTAAGAACTGTTACGTGCACCCCGACCATAAGCAGCTTAATTGATCATAATGATTTTGACACGTCACTTTGAAATTGCATTATTTTTAAGCACTTCCGATTTCCACTTACCGTAATTACGATTGCAACGATACGTATCACGAACGGAAGATGAGGATATTAGATTATATAGTACATAGCTGCACATATTCGTATCCCCAGTTTATTTTCTAATTGAGCTTGAGTACGATTAAGCGCAATTCAATTTGACAAAAGTACACACCAAGCAATTTAATTTCTAGTTTAATAGAAAATTATATGATAGGATAGAAGACGATAATTTTTATGTAGTGTAGTCAGTCACCCAGTAATTCGATGAGTCTTCTTCCGTGTCTCTTTATATAGCGTGAATACGAATGCTAAAATATGCAAAGAAAATAATACCAGGAGCTATAGTGCTTTTGCTCTGGCATTTACATATTTTGAAAAATAATAAACCACCACCACCGTTTTTGTTGTATTCATGCAAAGATAGCCATGTAACTCTTCAAAAATCTATAAGCACACACACACACCCACGATGCATTGTATTAGCACAATCTACCTGCATATTATCATAAGCGAGCCACATCAGAAAGCAAAAAACTGTGTTTAAGAGCACACAATATTATTTTTCTTTTGAGGATTTCCTTATTCATAAACTTTTGTTTTGTACCTTTTTGTTACTACACTATACATGCATACATCATGACTGTTTTGCATGAATATAAGAAGTAAAGTTATAGGAGAGTAGGCTACATTGAATAAAAACACATGTATGCATTATTTGTGCTTATAGTAAAAACTAGAATGGATGTCAATACCTATATTCATGTGAGTACTTTTATTTTTGCTTACATATATTAATACGCACACATATGCACACTAACAAATTATATGCATAAAATAGGAAGCAGTATTTGTTTCAAAATGTCGCTGTCGTCGTAGTCGTCGTTCCCTTTCCCATTAAAAATCTATAAAGGAAGGAAATGAGAAACTATTAAGCGTAAGAAAAAACTCAGTTGTCAGCTCCACTCTAAAAGTTGTTTCAAATGAATCAGAGAATGCAACTGTATACCAAGTATTGAGAAGTATATCATCCTGCATTATCAGTGTTTGTTTTCCCTTTTATACTTCAACTGGCGTCGTCTTACATAACATTGATTTATGCTAAAGTTAGACGAATTTACATAATACGGCGGTTTGCCAACAACTTCAAATTATCTTGTATTGCCCCAATTTTTAAAATTCAAACAACATTTATTTTTACCTGACTTTTGGGGGACCATTTTTAAAATTCAAAAATAACACAATATAAATTTAAGGATTACTTACACAGCTACAATTAATAATATTTTGGTTTATGATACAGTATTTTGAGCATTATTAGGAATTTCTATGTTATTAAACACACTAGATTTGCTCCCTGTTTCAGGCGCGAGGTCGTGATCCATGGTAAGTGGTTTTGTTGGGGTGATGAACGTGGGAGAATGTGTAAGCCGTTTCATTTTCCCCTCCAAAATGTGTTTGAGTAGCAACACTTCATTGTCATCCAGCAACCCTTTTGACAGTTGACAGACGAAAGCATCATATCATGTAATTATTTTACACTCAATAAATCCCTATTTTTGAAGTAAACTTGTAAACAATACCATCATCTCTGACTTCAGTCAGGGCAAATGTCATTTGGTTCAAGACAGCGCGGCAAGCATGTCGTGTCTTGAGAGCGACAGCGATTCCTGGGAACTTGCTCTGGACGACGGCTGTGGAAGGAAGGTATGAACAGTCAAAAATTTCACATGATTTAAACAACACCAAACGACACACACATACATGGTGTGTACGTAGGAAATTGCTGTAGAGTCAAATTTTAAGTTAGCTAAAACTAAAAATATTGAGCATGCAAAATCATACCCAAGTCCTTCACACAACAATTGCGCTCTCTTTCCATCCCATGCCTAATAACGTGCTGAACCTTTTTATTCTCCACGAT
>JAHZNA010002572.1:0-10808 GCA_027743935.1 Sinodicranocentrus sp. ZH6
CTTCGGAGTTATAAATACCTAAGATATGCATAATTAACGGTCGATTTCTCGTACACATTTTAATTGCAATTAAGTACACTAGAACTAATATTTCGTTGGGCCTGGTTTAAACTTCACCAAAAAGTGTTCCTTCGTAAGCAAATGTGGAATGCTGTTGTGTGGTACTTAAAGAACTTGTGGTTCTTGTACTTGTGGTTAAGCCAAAGGAAATGTACACTTTTAAACAACATTATGTCTCTCAAGAAATAAAGTCAACACAGCTTAATTGGTGATTATACTCTAATATTTTAAGGACGTATATGTGTAGGCAGAGTTGCCCAGGTCGGACCGCGAACGACCGAGGGACTGCTAATTGGCTGAAAATTTGCACTCAGGTGTACTTTAATGTGAGGAAAACGAATCCGATGAAAAATGGCCCACTTTCCACCCCCAAGTGGCCGAAAATCGCCATCGCGAGAATTCAAAATTTGAATTTTGAAGTATTGGAATTTGATGAAAATTTGTATTCATGCCCATTTAAGCATGAAAAAGACGAATCCGAAAACAAAACAAAAAACTGCAAGATTCTCGACTGTTATTTACATGCAATGGGGCAAATTGAGATTATTGCAGTTTTTTTCTATTTTCCGTCATTTAGGCATGAAAAATCACAAATTTTTTTTCGGATTCGTCTTTTTCATGCTTAAATGGGCATGAATACAAATTTTCATCAAATTCTAATACTTCAAAATTCAAATTTTGAATTCACGTGAGGGCGATTTTCGGGATTTTGGGAGTGGAAAGTTGGCCGTTTTCCATCGGATTCGTTTTCCTCACATTAAAATACAGCTGAGTACAAATTTTCAGCCAAATATCGGTCCCTCGATAGCAAGTAATTAAATCCATTTAAATCCGAAACCAAGTTTAAAAAATAAATAAGAGAACGTTTGTGACTACGAGTGTGTCTGTTCAATTAAGCTTAATTTATAAATTGTTTCTCCAGCTTTTAAAAGACATGAGCACTGATCGTCCCAATTCCTGCTCATTCACGGATTCAAGTAGTCTTACGTAGTATTCCACACGGAGCTGCTGTTGTCGGGATGTAAGCTTTGGTGAACATGTTAATTAGTCATAATTAAACTCAATTGAAAATAATCCTGCAGATTTGCAATTCCACGTTATATACATCACACACAAGGAGACAGAAAAGCAATCCAGGCAAACTTCAGTCTGTTGTGGGGTGTTGGCCGGATACATAAACAAGTTCATCGTCTATTTTGATGGTTTTTAAACACGGCAAAATGAAAATGAATTTTGTTGCGATTTTCCCAATTTTACTGATTTTGGAAAGCGTATTAATAACTGAAGAGGCTGCAATAGCTTCCAACTATTTTCTACCTGAGCATTATGATGTCCAGCTACAAGTCACTTTCGAAGATAAAATGGACACGAGATTAGAAATCCCTGGAAAAGTTAAAATTGTTGGACTCAAAAGGGGTAATTCTTCTCTGCTTATTTTGGACACAAAGGAGTTAGAAATTGATAAGGATTCTATAAAGGTACCAATTGGAAACTCGAAATTAAAAACAACTAGAAGATGATTTCCACAGGAAATTAATTGTTTACTTGGGAATTTTATGTATATAATTTGATGAAAACAGGTTTGCACGGAAACTGACAGCTGTTTGGAAATCCAGAAAATTCGAATTCTCGGGGACTGGATTCAAAGTATTTGGATTGACTTCAAGCATCCGGTGAAGGACGGTGTGAAACTCGAAATCGAAGTTAAATACACTGCCCACACAAGAAAATCAAAGAATATGCAGTTCATGTCTGCATTCTTGGCTCGATACAGCTTGGAAGAAGATGAAACAAGGTTGGAAGTTGGAATAAATCTATGAACTAATATATTTATTTGACGTTGCTCAATTTCCGGTAAACATAACTATTGTGTAGATTCGCTCTATTTGGATCTTCTCTTCACGCCCCTAATGAAGGATCAAGGGCGAGAGCATTGTTCCCCTGTGTTGACGACGTAAGTCGAATGCTTTTCGAATTAAATTGGTTCGTTAAATTATTTTACACTTCATGAAAAATGTAAAGTTTGATATAACTGCTAAAAACTATTTATTGCTAATATGAATTCCTGTTATTTTTCACCACAGCGGAGTCTTACAGCAACTGTACAGTTATCACTAATTCGAAATTCAAGTATGGTCAGTTTGACAACAACTAGTTTGGAGCAGTCCACTCCACAGTAAGATAATCCCAGTCATTAAATTTTATAAAACCCAATTATTAACTCATATTGAACATGCATGCTTTTTTATCCAGTTCAGAAAACGAGGATTGGGTTGAAGACAAATTTAGACAAACGGAAAAGGTTCTTCTGCATAGCATCTCTTTTGTCGTATTTTCCAAAGAATATGACCACGAGCAAGTAAACTTCCCTGATGGGAGGATAATTCGTGTTTACAAATTATATCCAAACGCAACAAAAACGGTGAACCCGAGAAAAGTTGCGGAAACGGCGGGAAAGCTTATGAACTTTTATGAATCCTACTTTAACGAGAGCGGCAAAGCAGGAATAAAAGAAATGAACATTGTCATCTTAAATATGACAGGATTCTACCATCTTGAACGACAGTAAAAAGTTATTTATAGTTCATTCCTAAAATCATTTAAACAGCTAGTTACAAATACATTTTTTATTCAAGGTTTGGTAGCCTTTCAATTATTCTGGATCAACATGACCAATTGGATATTAAACCTGGGGAAAACACACTTGGTAAAAAAATACTCAATAATTGGAATATATTGATGACGATTTGTAATTAAAAATATTTTAGCCAGTTCACTTGCGTATCTTTGGCTGGGCTATCAACGGGGCCGTTATGAGGTGTCAATCCACCATCCTATTATTTTGCACGTGGCTAGTCTTGCAAAACAAGAAATTGATATGAATTCAAATCTTCCCGTGAATTTCCAACTGTCTCTTCCAACACTCATTTCGCAGCCAAGATGGGACGGATTTTCGGAAATGAAATGGTTTGAAACACGTGTAATGTCTCTGATTGGAATGGCTGAGCAGGTTCTAACAAAGGAAACATTTAGGAAGGCTTTAAACATTTACGCTGCCCTTTCTCGAGGGAGGCATGTCAGCAAGGAAGAATTTTTTGGAATTTTACAAACCGCTGGAGAACAAGATAACCGAGTGGACAGGATTGGAAAGAAGTATATTAAGGAAATGTCAACCTCGTGGTGGGACAAACCTTCATTGTTTCCTGTGATATCTGTTAATGTGGTGAATGAAACCCATGTCAATTTTTCACAACAAGAGATAAAAAATAATAGAGGCAATCAACTTACATCGCTATGGTGCATCCCTTTAAATGTCATCACTGGAGATGGGCTTAAGTATCTTTTGTGGCTGGAGAGCAATGCTAGTTCAAAAATACTGGAGCACAATATTTCCTCTTCTTCGCTAATCGTGGAACGAGGACCAACAGGTGAGTTTAGAATTATAAGGTAAAATTTGCAACTGAATAGTATGTGTACTATTTTTGTGATTTGTTTTAGCAAGATACCGAGTTTTGTATGGAGGCAAGGTCATGGAGAAAATTCAAGATCAGCTTGAGACTGACTGTAGCGTGTTTGATGCTTTGACACGATTGCAGCTACTCGAGGATTACTTCTTTTTTGCTGAAAATGGATATATTGATATCATTTCTGTATACAACATCTCAAGATATATGGACCAAGAGGAAACGCCAGAAATATGGGATGCATTTTTGAGCAAGATTCCTTTGAAATCCTATTCAACTGTTGAAATCCCATCCAAAATATTTTTTCTTGGAGGTCAGCCTTTACAGACTAAACTATAACAAAAAATATAGATACATAAAACCACCTCATTGGTTTATGAGTTTTGTAGAGGTATCTTCATGACAAAATCGATGCAATACTTGCCCGTCTTCAACACGCTTCATCTGAAAAAACAGTTATGCAAAAAGCATTTAAATTGGCAGTTAAATTTGGGACTCCGTTGGGGGTAGAACATACTAGAGAAGAATTCCAGAAACTATTAGAAAACTTCAAGTAACACAAAATAATTTTCTTTCAAAAGTAAACACTGTGAGAATGACAACCCTTTTTTGTAATTTAGAGCAACCGGGCGAATGCGTTCAGATAAGTACTCTGACCTTGGCCGGATGGTCCGATACGGAGGAATGAAAGCATTTGATTTTTTCTTAGACAAACAACAAAATTCCGGATATCGGTTTACCCTTGAGAATCAAAACTACCAGAAATATGTTCTTTCACAAGTTTCTGAGCCGGAAGTAATTCAAAGGTTGGAAGCTAACAATTCCACCAATTTATACTTCCATATTATCTCTTGTTTTTCAATTTGGTTTAGTTACAATTTTTTTTAAAAAAAGACTTCTTCAAGCTATTTTAAATCGGACACTGAGTTTTGACGTGAGGACACTTCTTCTTAGTCTTGTAAAGGAGGAAAACATTCTCCCAGGAACAATAATGCAGGACGAGCTGCTCTCCTTTTTTGACGAGAATATTTCAAAAGTGGACATCTCTTATATTTACCAAACTACGAAGGAGTTCCCATATTCAACGAATGGGCAAAGAGACAAAGTTTTGAAGTTTTTGGATAAACATGGAGAACAATTTTCAGGAGAGTTTTCCGACCTGAAATCCCTTATAATAGATAAGACAGCTAAAACCCTGAAACTGATGGAGACTTCTGGCTGCAACAATCTCCTTAAGTGGGCAGAGGGGCAAGCTAAAAAAGATTATTTGGGAGGTATGCTCCCTGACCTTTTTTTTCATTCTATTATGCCAGTCGCCTAAAAGCAAATTAATGTGTAGTCCAGCTCGACAAAGAAAGCACAATATATGTAGAAAATAATTTTATTCTATATTATATTGCAAACCTTAATAAAATTGTTCCACACTTGAGCCCCCTATACTATGCATCCAACAGGGATGATTTACGATAAAACATGTTTTTATATTTTTGATGTATAAATTCATCTTAATTGCTATCAAGAGTCATCATTAGCTTCAAAGAACCTTCCGACAATCCCATGTGAAATTTTAGCAAAGATAACCTATTAATGACATAAACCTTTTTATGGCAAATCATAATTGGCTGGCAGGACTTGCGAAACTTTGTCATCAACTTTCTCTCTTTGTCATTTCTCCACTTGTGAACTTTCCAAGATTCCATGGTATGCTTTCCCTCCTGATAAATATATCCCCCAAGCTCCAAAATCACTGACCAGGTAAACACACCTATGACGCTCCAAGCAAAAAACGGCGCTATAGTTAGCACTGGCAATGTTTGCCCGTATTTGATAACAATGAAGATGCCGAAAATAGCTAAATCTGAAATTATCGCTTGAAATGGGATTAAAAAGTAGCCGAATATAGCAATCATTATTTTATACAGGAGATATGTCGATCTATACGTTTTCATCAAGTGTTCCGAGTTCGTTCTCAATGTTTCCCTCATTTGATATCTTGGCTGAGGTAAGCCGAGACGAAACTCGTAGACAAAAATGGGCATTCCAAGAATTCCAATCACGCCAAGGATTCCAAAAACAAAGAGCAAATTCCCATAAATTGTTGCAACCATGAAGAAGTAGTAAATTGTCAAGCATCCTCGAACCGGAAGTGTAAGCCACTCATCTGGAAATACGTTTGTTGGAAGGACAGCCATTTTTGGGAAGAGTATGAATGAAATTAGACCAAGAAGTGCTGGAGCAGTGAAAATAGGGATGGCAAGAATGGCCATGATGTCAATCATCATTGCTTTTCGTTTCGTTGACCGATTTTCCTTCTTCAAGTAAGTTTCTGCATAACAAATAAGTTGTAACTAATATGCCTGGTTTAAAATAAAGTTGTAAATGTTAACAAACCTGTCATGAATTCGAGGTAAGCAAGACAAGCATTTATCGCAGTTGGAAAATCCTCCGGAAAGAAAATATTGCAAGAGTGAGCAATCAAAGCAACATTATCCCCCATGGTGAAAGCCAGACACAAATTGAAGTTGATCATGTCACCCTCCATGTAAAAACGGAGAGTTTGCAAGATCACAAATCCCATCCACAAGAGCATTGCACAGAAACTTGTCAAGTAGACCAGCCTTGCCCTTTGGTTTCGGAAGAGGCGCCTTTGATCTGGATCGAATTTGTATGGGAGAAATCCCAAAATCAAGCCAAGTTTGCAGACTGTTTGAACAATAGAGAAGAATCTATCGTTTATCATTTGGTCCACCATTTTTAACCTTTCAGGTAGAAAAGCTGAGTGTATTCTTCAAAGTCAAAATGTGAACTGGAGTAAAACGCAATTTTGAGAATGCGACGAATAGTTGTTTCGTAAAGCTTGAGTCTAAGAGCATTTAAAGTAAGTGGATTTTCTCGGCATATAAACCCACTTTGACTGGCTAGAACATGAAAGGATTCGACTTTAAAAAATAGTCATGTAATTTTCTTCAATTAGTTTTAATTTAAACCAAGCAAGATATTACATTAGTAGTAAACTCCGTTTTATAGCCAATAAAATTGCTCACAGACTCTGTGACACGGAGTATGATTGAAAGGACAATTTTATAAACCCTGGTCAACAAGTTGAAGCAAGACCCGTTGCTCATCAGCTCATCTAATCAAATCACACTTGAAAGAATAAAATAAAATTTCGGAAACCCTATGACATAAAACGATAGTCTCATATCAAACATTAACCTAACAATCTAACCTAAAAACATATCATATAAACCCTGGTCAGCAAGTTGAAGCAACACCCGTTGCTCATCAGCTCATCTTATCAAATCACACTTGAAAGAATAAAATAAAATTTCGGAAACCCTGTGTGAAACATATTTCTAAAATATAAATCTCCTTAAATACCACCAACGGGGAGAATGCAATCGATTTCTAAGTTTAGCCGTGACTACAAATTTAATTTCGTGTTTTGAGGTCATTTTATTGCACACACTCACACGTTTTCCAACCACATATCGACATATTAATTAACCACTATATGTCTAGCTCTTAATGAAGGACATAACTGATTTATATAATCCAATTCTATGATATTTCACTCGTATTGAAAATACTACAAAAGTTGATTGCTTAATCTTTTGCGCGAGACTGCTATTGGTCGGGACCTACCCCTACCACCCGCTTACCCTCTCGCCCTCCGGCAATTGTAAACATTGTAATATTTGTATTGTATAGTACATTCCCTGTACATTGTGAACAATGTGATTCAACTTGTAGGCCAATACGTTGAAGAACGTTTTGTAGGCAGACGGATTGATGGATAATGGCAGACAGTGCATATGAACCTTTCTGCGCATCAGATTTCTGTACGGCAGCGTGTAATGGGCATATTGCGTTTTCCATTTCATAAAAGACAGGAGTTGTCTTTTTTAAGCATCTGCTCAGAAAAAAGGCTGACATGGGTTCTCTGAATGCGCTAGAGATGAAGTGTAGTGTGCATGCTGTATTCTGTGCACACTTATTTTAAAGACAGAAGTTTCTTCTCTTTATGTCTTTATTAGGGTTCTACGGGATCTCAGAATGTACGGAGATTGTGTAGCATTGTTGAAGGATAATCAAATGCGCTTAATTTATGACTTAAATATTATCTGCGGACATTTTGGTAGAAATTATTTGCGGGCTACAAATTTGTCTAAAAATGTCTAAAAATAGAAAAGTATATTTTGCGGATGGTCGGCGAGAATTTTTTGCGGAATACAGATTTTTTGCGGACTTGAGACCTTTTTGCGGACGATAGCTTTTTCAAAATATTTTATACATCCCAAGCAGTTACAGGTCACAATGTCAAATCATTGTTTCTATTCTTCCAATCAATGATCAATAATAAAAAATGATGTTGCACCTAATAAAAACTTGATAGTTGTTACACAAAGTTACAATTTGTTTGTTTGTTTAGTGTGGTTAGGTTAGGTTAATACTTGAATTGAACATTTTATTATATTTTGTTAGGTTAAAGTTTGATTTTATGGGGTTAGTCTAAAATGTTAGGTTGATCTTCAAAGTGAGATTAGTGTATTTCTTTTTTGAGAGCTACACTTACTTACTCTGTAAGGATCTTTACTCTTAAGTGAAGAAAATCGTTCTGGTGCGTGCAGAAAGAGTTGAGTATAAAATGCTTCTTCACCTTCACTTATGAATTACTGAAATCGTCCACAACAAACATGGAAAAGCAAAAAAGTCTCACATCCAAAGAAGTTATGGAACTATTAAAGATCTCCTTAGAATGCAACTTTTTCTCATGGAACAATCAAATTTCATGTACTGAGATCCACTACTACAAACGATACGTAGATGATAGTTTTGCAATTATCAGAAAAGGGTTAGAAAATGAAGTGCTTAGAAAGTTCAACTCTTTCCATGACTCAATTCAATTCACAATACAGAAAGAAGAAGGCAACAAACTAGCCTTTTTAGACATTTCCATTATCCGAACAGAAGATGGAAAGTTAAAGAAAAGGATATTTCGGAAATCTAGTCACACAAGAAAATACCTTAATTTCCAATCATACCACCATATTTCCCGAAAAAATGTCTGTTGTTGACTCACTCACTTACAGAGCTTTCATGCTTTGCGATTCTGAATTCATTAAGGAAGAAATAAACACAGTAAAATCTCATCTTACCTCCAACGGATACCCCAAACGCTTCATAGAAAATCGGATCAACATTATGGAAAAAAGTGTATCATATCGTAACTTATGGATGTTTGGATGGTGTGACTTAGGAAATACATACGTATAGTATACATACATTCTAGATGTTTTATGCTTTGCCTTCGGTACAATACTATGTTGTAATGTTGAATGTTGTTAAATGACCATTGCTATTGCAAACTGATTGTTGACAATAGTTTAATGGCTGTCGATGATTGTTGATGATTGTTAATTGATTGTTTAGTATTTTTAATGTCTGTTGAGGATTTTAATTGATTGTTGACTTTTTTAAATGGCTGAGGACAATTTTTAGTCGACTTTTGCTTATTTTTGTTTGATTTTTGAGTATTCGTAATGAACTATCGACTATTGTAAATTGACTGTCGACTATTATCAAATGGGTTGCCTACTAATGTCAAATGGCTGTTAATTATGGGCGTTCGATTGCGTACATTGGGTGTTCTGGCAACTAAATGGTTGTTTGCCTTGCTACGAAGCCATGGCTAGACCCATACGCATGCAATAAATTAATAACGCTACTGATAGTTATGAAATCCTGAATTTGTTTGGGGCTTTAAGCCCCAGTGGCTTTCTAGTAATATATTAACGTATAAATTACAAAAACAATGCACAATGATTGTCATTGACAAACAAAACTACAACGAAAAAAACGATGCTGTAATAATGCCGGTTTGTTATTACTTTTTTCCGCTTGTCAACTTTTGAGAAGACTCCAATGTACTCGATGATTACCTACTTCCGCATGACAAAGGAAAGAATGAATACAAGCGTTGATTACAATTAAAGCCTATCTGTATACTGTAATATCAGATGGTCTGATTTTCCTTCCGCTTTTTAACTGATGTATATTGGCTGAATTACCTTATCAATTCCTGTCTTATCAATCATTTGCTTAATGCTAGTTTTTCGTTTTAATTTGCGCATTACTGGAGAAACGTTTTGTTGTAGCGAAGAAGTAGCGATTATTGAGCAAGATGTGGAGATGAGTTTAGGAGAAATGCTAAGAAGGATGTCGGGAAGGGAACATGGGGAAAAGTGCTGTGGAATGGAAGTCGCAGACTGTGGTAAGGCTATTCATCGTTATCTATCGGAAAACTTGGAAATGATCACAAAAAAGCTTAATGAACAAAATGATACAAGCATCACCCGATAGAGGGTAGTAAACCACACGGTACGCTTTTTCTGGAAAAAAGTTTGGAAGACCTTGGACCTTTGTTTCTTCACTGCATTAAAAATTTATTTGGATGAATTTTATCATTTCAGATGTCCGCTGTTTACGATAATAGAATATGCTAATCAGATGTCATTTTTGATGTTCGTTTTAAAATACGACACGCAACCGATAAAGTAAACATTTCTGATGGAAATAAAAAAGAAATTTGTAAGAAGAAAGTAATACGAGTAAGCTATAACTTTATTTGAAAAGGTTGAAATACATATATGAAAAGTCGCATGTTTATTAAGCGATTTGCAATCAATTGTTCAGTCGATATATTGTCATTATTATTGAGTCATATGCATTACACACCTTCTAAATCTTAATGCACAGCAACAGTCGAACAAGCCAACAAATATATTGGATTTCTCACCATCACCATCTCACACCAATATTATAAAAATATCGTATCATGGACGCCATATTCTAGGAATTTTGTACTATTTTACTTTCACCTTATTCCTAATTGTTCTATTTGGAATATGTCACATGACAAAACTCCCAGTTTACTTGTATTATCTTGTCAAAGTACACCATTCGAAGAATTTCACTTCAAAATTATTTTCCCTGCCATCCAAACAAGAAGAGAATCGTTTAAAAACTTATGAAATTTAAATAACTTTTGACTTCAATTCATTTTCATTTTTGTTGGTGTCATTATTAGCCAAGACTTACATTACAAGACCGTACCTTGATTATTAGCATATCAGAAAAGATTTCAAAATAGTGTTCCGAATTTGCAATGATTCCACCATGAGCAGAAGAAGGCAAAATTTTCAATTAGAAACGGCCATTACATTGCTAACTATATCGCTGCAAGTAATGTCCAATGAGACAGAAACAACTCCTGAATCAGTT
>JAHZNA010002573.1:0-18290 GCA_027743935.1 Sinodicranocentrus sp. ZH6
GTGATCATATCAGCTAGCAGAAAATTGGATTATTCACTGAAATGGTTAGTCATTCATATTCATGATTGTCTTGGTTTTATTCTTGTCTCTACAGTGGATCAATATTAGACACACTTCAAATGTTTCTGGAAACGTACCATATGAGAATTAGCAATTTATCTGCTATGATTAGTGGTAGCAGATAGCAGTTGTTTACGGACGGAGTGGAACCAGGTTTGATATGAAGTGAGATGCATGTAATCCTACTTTATCGACATTCATCATAATTCATATGACATTTATAAGCATTAGGGATGAGCATCTGCGTCTCAGTGTCACTAGAACAAAAGTTACCACTCGCACTTGGTCCTAGTTCTTCGATACTGATTACTGATACTGGATGAAGCACGAATCGCAAAAAAATAAATCGCATAATAGCATTTATTTTCCAAGGGTTCTCCTGTCCCTACATTGACTAAAATAGTCCTAACAAAGTCGGAAATCCGATCCACCTTAAAGGTTTCTATATATGATGTTCCAGAAGTCCTGCAAATGGTTAATGGCCATTTTCCTTAAATCAGAGGAAATATAAGTAACACTGTAACAGTAGTACAATGCCCCTTATTACCAAGATTTATCGACACACTCTCCAGGATAGACTATGTCCTACTTGCCTTATTACTAATTACAAATCGAAAGCAGTTGTAATACTGATAAGAAAACGGAAATGAATGGGAGAAGTAGAGGATTCAGGTCTTG
The DNA here is from genome assembly GCA_027743935.1 of Sinodicranocentrus sp. ZH6. Classification (NCBI taxonomy): domain Eukaryota; kingdom Metazoa; phylum Arthropoda; class Collembola; order Entomobryomorpha; family Entomobryidae; genus Sinodicranocentrus; species Sinodicranocentrus sp. ZH6. Next base: position 739 of record JAHZNA010002573.1, read on the forward strand.
GACCTGACAGTCCATTCAGGTTGAGAATTCTTTTTCTTTTCCGTAATGATGACCTACTCATACTCATAGCTTGACGATTATTGACAGGGGTTGTGGTAGAGTGAAGAAGTATGTAATCTTGACGAAACTTTTATGTAGCACATCTAAGCACTTGTGTTTAGATATGAATAGACATAGACGTAGAGGTAAATGAGAAAAGTGGGTGATGTAAACGTTTCCAATTAGTGTATATAAACCACACTAGAAATGGACTCTGCACACCCTACAGTTTTCTCTCTACTTATATTATATCCGGAAATGGAGCTATACTACATATATATAGTACCACTAATACCAGATACCATGCAAACTTCCCCTTTTCGCTCAATCCATCTAACTGCTAATAATTATATTAAATCCTACTCGCTTTTCCATGTACAGCTGACAATCATTTTGATCCACATCATCACAGCGGATACGGGAGAAGTCTCTATGGAAAGCTGCCTAATAGCACTGCAGCCATCGTATTCCCAGACCAGGTGGGTTCTGTCTGTGTCATGTCGAGCTTGGAAACAAATGAAAATGTTATTTTTATACCCCCAACCGCTCCCGCTCATATCTGTATCGAAAAACTAAATCCCATTTTCTAAGTCAAATAAAATTCGTTTCTACGTTTCAGTTCCAAAGCTTAGAAAAGCAGAGTGAGCGGAGCGTTTCGATTTCTTCTGTTTTAATACGATATCTTGTTTCATTTCAAATCTAGAAAAGTCACTCAGCTCCACCAGCTTCCCTCTCTGTATCAGGAAATAGGATCACTTCACTGAATCCTAATGTATCAGCATCATCGCCATTATTCGCTGCTGCAACCAGACTGCCTCAAGATAACGATAACACAAGTAGCAGTGATTTAACTTCCCTTAACTCTAGTAAGACCCCCACAGCGATCATATTACAAACATCCATATTTTTTATTCAAAAAATTTTCTCATGTTGACTATCAGCTTCATTCCTTGTCCTTGCGATTTCTTTTTTCCATAAGTTTATGTTTCAAAAAAACATCTCATCAATTTAAGTGCACCCTTTGTAGTATGCGCCATGAATACAAGTTTTATGGGTTATAAGTACAGAAACGAAAAGAATGGTCATAAAGAATGATATAATGTAGAAATTTATGACGGCCATTTTCTTCCTCCGTTTTCTCCATCGTAATCTAAACAATAACGACTGTTTCCCTTACACATATAGAACTACACAAGGAACAGGGAAGGCCTTCCTCTCTCTTTGAGTTGGAGGAAGAGAACGAGAAGAACCACGAGGAAAAGAGGGATTTCTCCAAACTTGTTCTCAAGTTGGACAAGGACTACACACCAAGGGAGATTGCGGACTATATTTTTAGTACGGGGGATGAAAAAGGGATTTCGCAAGCTATCAGCGACATGATTCAAGATGGGCAGATAATGGTAGGAAATTTGCATAAAAAGAACGGATACACAGATAAAGCAAACGTGAACCGCGTCTACACCGAGCAGTGTACATTTATTTCAAGTCTTTATGTTGCTTTTTTTCCGTTTTGAGGAATATCCTCTTTTGACGGGAGAACTCATCGCTCTAGCTCCTATCATATCTCCATCTTTCAAGCGTCATATGTGTTGACAATGGGGATTGGGATTGGGATAGAGGATAATGCTATTTTAAAAGTTGCTCTGTTGTATCTTTACTGTTCCCGCCTATAAAACCAATACAAGGCGGTGGTTTAAAACGAATACATTCTTTTCCTCTTTCAGACAAGCAAAGATGATATGATCCGCTTTCTGGAAGTGGTACAAAAGGAACTTTCCAAGATGAGGAATCATTTTCATGAGAAAGCACAAAGAGGGAGTACATTTGGAAATCGGGATCGTGATCCGACCAGCACTCTTCACAATACTGGCAGATCCATAAGGATCCAAAGGAACTAACTACTCTACATTTCAGTCTCAAATGTACCATGCAGGCGACAGCAAGCCAGATGTCGTCGGACTTTGGAGTGGATGGATGGATGAAAAGGAAATGGAATGGATTCATTCGTCGATTATTGAAATCCATTAGTTTAACCAAAGCGAAAATACCGGGGAATGTAATGGCAGAATAAATGGAGTTGATGGAGAAACTTTGTTTGTATTACATTTTTTATACACACGAGGCAGTTTGGTATAGAGCGCTTTTTCTAGGAAGAGACCAATAAACGTAACTAGTGAACAGTTATTTGAATATATTTGCGTAAAAGAAGAAACGAAGGATGGAGGGCACGGGATCACTTTAAGTCGTTTTCCTCTCTTTGATGCTGAAACGAGACCCATTGTGATGCATGGCTCATTGAAAAATTGATTTTCCCAAAGGGAATTTATGTATATTTGTATTCAGTCTCCTATTCTTCTCAAAACTGCAATGTTGTACGTGGAAAATAAAACAAATTCTTTTCTCTCATTTTCACCAATTTGGCTAGCATTTTTGTATCGTCGAGTTTATGCTGAAAATATAGGATAGAAATGCACCCACAAAGTTCGAGCTTGGCCTAGAAGATGTGAAAGAATATATTCAATATTCAACCTTTTACGTTTATGTCACTTGGTTCGTTTCAGGAAATGCCGCTTACTTAACCAACCAAGCCAAAAAAAGGGAAAAGTCAAGTGGATCCATTAGTCTGATTAAATAAAGATGGTTACGAATATGGTCGTATTTTCTTGTTTGCTGGCAAAATTTTCCCTAATAAATATGAAATGAAATCGTTCGAGTATATGTACTTGAGGCAATAACTTCAGTAGCAACAGCATTTTTAGTTAAGCGGTTTTCAGAGTTTCCATTTGAATTTGCGTTTACTTTTTCACAGGACAGGACAACGGAAGAAATGTAACGATAGTTCTCATTTTCTCAAGAAAAACATCTGCTTGGAATCAAAGAAACTTCTTATTTTCCGTTAGTTTCATTATCAAAACATCAAATTTCACATGGTATCCTGATTCCTCCTTAGTTTTTGTTGGTTAGAATCAACTGTATGTAACCCAGTGCCAAAAGCAGTCTCGTACCAAGTTTCCATTTCATTTAATGAAAATGCAAGGCGTAATCCTTGGAAGAAGTAATATAGTTTACTTGGTATGCCCTCGTCTATGGCAAATCATTTTGTTTGATGTTTTTCTTCCCTTACATTAGCACAAGTTATTTTTACTTTGAATACGTATACGTACATTGACTGAAATAGTATTGCGTAATAAGGTACATAACGAGGATTACCACACGACATGATGATAAAAGAGGAAAGCAGTGGAGGAAAAGGAAAAGTTTTTTTTGAAAAGTTTTTTATCTCTGTCTCGTTTACTTTCTTCGCGGGCATATGGATATGGAGTAATGTGTATGCACAGATATCAGTCCCCATTAAATTCATGAGAAAAGTTTGAGGATGTTTCTCGTTAGGAAAACAAAAAAATGTATTTTTAAAGCTTAAAACTCATTAACGTTGACTTATTGCCAAGCAAAAAAAAAGTTGCAGCCTTGCCAGTTTCATGGTTGGCCACTTGCACTCAATGAATCATTTAGTTAGTGCTCCCTATTCTTTAATAATACGCCTTGAAACTTATCAGCATCTTGGACCAAAATCGGAGAAAATTCTGCATTTTCGGAAAACGAGGTACATTGCTATAAGTTCAGTTGCTCTAGGAATTTTAGTTGAAATGCGAAGGGCTATGATGGGGCAATAGGGGTATTATGAAACTTCCCATTTGATAATAAATTGTGTAAAACAAATTACAGCACAGAAGACATTTGTAAAAGTTACTGTACTCTTGAAAATTGGACAAAAGAAGTAGTTTTTTTCAGTTGATATTTCAATTTATTTGGACTGCGGTTTTACATCATGTAACGTAATGTATGAATATAGCAGCTGTGGTTTTGATGATGACATCGCTGTATAAAAAAATAATTAAAATTTCCACACTACTATGTACAAGTAAAAAGAACTTTTTTGCCAGGTCCTAAATTATTGTCTCTTAAATAAAACTAATTTAAACCATTGAACATAATGTGAATTTTGTCGCAGTTTTACATTTTCTGCGTTTCGCAAATACTCCAAATGATTCCAAGCCCGAGCTTAGAATTGCATAAAAGTCTGTCGGTTTTACCATCAATGCTTGTCTTTTTATACGAGTTTAGGTCACCCTTTTACCGTTCTGTACGTATTCCTTTCGCGGTGATAAGCCAGTCTTAGAAATAGGACAGTTTTCTACTTCGACATATATTTTTCTCTGTCGCCACCCTGCATTTCGAACCATCTGTTCATTAGAAGCAGCTTTCATTTTCTTCCGACAAATTCATTTAGCCAGATGAAAGGCAATATATAATAAATACGAGTAAGAAAGTAACCATATTGTACTCCGGCATGTTATGACGTTTCCCCAATATGAGCACTATATATTATGAACCGTCTATACTATGGACTAAGTAGTCAATTTTTCGTCATCTGGCTCTAAGATCTCTAAGATAAAAATGTAAGAAGAAGCCTTGAAAGAAGTGTTTGCAGCACAAAAGTAGGAGAAAATAAATCGTCTTCAGAAAGCGACTCTGCAGTGATGTAGAATATTTGCTTTGCTTCAGTATAATTTAGCAAGGGGAAAACTAGCACAACAGAATTCACGCAAAAAGATTCAGGGAAAAATGAAAATAAGACATGGAGTAAAAGAAAATGGAATAATAATATAAAAGAATGAAGCATATGGGAAAAGTGGAACACGAGAGAGAAAAGTACAAAATTTTCATGTCGATCTGTCTTGAGACATTTTTGTTACTGAGATGTCCCGATACCTATTCGCAAGTTTTACTAAACTCATTTTGTTTTCTCCGCAAAGCAGACATGAACTATCTACATGGGGGCGTTCAAGCTTATGTAAGCAAGAGATTTCTCAAAACTGACTGACAAGCTACTTTAATATTTTGAATAGTTTTCCTAACACGGAACTAAAGATTCCATCACTAAAGAATTCACTCTAACAGGCCGGATTAGCCGTATATTCTTGAAATGATGTGATGTATTTTGTGAACGAACCCTTCCATTCAATATCAAAATTCAGGAGTCAGTTTCGGAAACACTTTCTTTAGTCATGTTATCCCTTCCGTCGATAGTATTGGGGAAAAGTCCGCTTTCAACTTTTTGTAAGCGAACATTGGAGTGGAAATTCAGAATAGAAAGTAGAGATCATGCACGCATTGCCATCGTTCAACCACTGCAGTTGCACAAAAAACTCAGCCAATCTCATTCATTCACATATAAGAAATCAAATAAGACAGAATATGGTACATTTTTCGGTTAAGGAGAAACCACGATATGCCCAGAACGAAGTACATGCATCCAGAAGCAATTTAAAGAATGATAAGGGAATACATTCAGTCATTGTAAATTACGACCAAGAGCTTTCAACTTTGATCTCCTTGATTCTCTCGTTTCCCTCATCTGGAATGGAATTAGAATTTCTTCAAAATTAGATCAAAACTGTACAGGAATGAACATGTGAGAACCACACTAACGCTTGTTGGAGTTTATCGCATGTAAGACTCACAATCAGTTTTGTGCGCTCTCTTTACGCTGATTGGTAGAAACTGAAAAAAATACCGAAATGGTCTATCAGAACGTTTCATGCATGAAATACAATGCTAACGAGATACGATTCAGTTATAATGTTATGAGCAGCCAATCAACTAGAAAAGTAAAATTTCAAGTTCTGCACACAATATGCAACTCAATCAACTGGCTGTGCGATGATGTGAAGCTTATCAATTGAAAAACTACATGAGTAATCTCCAATACCAAAACTCAATACATGAATCTTCAAGTTTCATCATTCATTGCGGAGGTTATTATGTTTCCAGTATTCGGGGTTTACTTATTGTAAGTAACTTTCCGTTTCATCAACTGAACAAACCATTTACTCTAATTTCGTTGTCAACCTTTTTCTGGCTCACAGGAAGTTTTACTTAAATACTACAAAAATGTCATAAAGAAGACTTATGACAACAATCGATATAAAATTAAAGAGGATGAGCTAAGGTAATGCTTAATTACTTTGGAATTTATCTTTAATGTATTTTACAACAACGAGTTCAAATGATTGAGTTTGAAGTGTAACACTGCAAAAAATGAGTAAGCAAGGTCAGTCCTCCAGTTTATAAATGCGCGTTTTATGCTTAATCACAAAAATTCCAATCCAAAGCTTATCCTCTTTAATTTTATATCGATTATGACAACTGTACAGCGTAACTTTCAAGGTACGCGCGACATCAATTTATATCAGTGATTTGGCCATGTTTGTCTGTCTGTCCGTCTGTCAACACGATTCTGACGATATGCGTGGGCCGATTGTTACCAAATTTGGTACATTGGGTCAAGAAAGACATATCTTGAAATATATTTTGGGCCGAATCGGCCTTCCGGGGTAATTTTGTTTTTCTTATGACATAATATGTTCAAATTTAACATAATGATTCCTCAGACCACGTGTAATCATTATGTATATTTTAAGCTCTATCATTAGAACCCCGGGGGCAGGGGGGAATTAAGATATAAAATAGGTCACTTCCTCCTGTCTATATACGTCGACGGATTTCTACGAAATTTAGTATGTATGGGTCAAGTGCTATGATAGGATATATTTTAGGCAAAATTGACTGGCCCCTTAGGGGAAGGGATTTGTCCTTTGTATATATCATGATGCATTTCATCTACGTATTTATGATTGCCTTAGAGCGAGTTTATTGATTTAGAGGATGCAACGGCGTTAGATTTGGGTGTTTAATTGAAGCTTATTTCAAAGCCGAAATTCCAAGAAATTGTGTCCTTAATTGTTATCCCTTCCATTTATATTTAAAAGTAGTGGATACTAATTGAGCTTTTTGGAAGAAACTTTGCTTCACATGGGGGGAGTGGTACGTCTAACACGGGTGTGTTTTATCTCTTGTTAATATCTTAGATTTTTATATAATTTACATCCACCTAGTATTGTAATGGAAATAGCGGCAGCGGCATTTAGATTTAAATTTTACATGACAAAATGCTCAGAAAGGATGCAGACGCATGCATAAAAAACCTTCTAGCAGCTTCAGTATGATGCACGTCTTGCAGGAGTGAAAGTAGATAGCAAAGGTTGTCACATTTAGGATTCCCTCCAGTAATAATTCATGACATGCATCATGCACGCCAATCCAAAAGAAAACAAATTCTTGTGGTTGCTCACGTATACAAAATCTCGAACTGGTTTGCATACTGTCTCTTTCACTTCCACCTAAATGCAATGCTTTTAAAGGCATGCAATTTTCCCTTCTTTTCCGTCACTCGTTCTACCCCACGTTTTCAGTGGTATGGCTGGTATTGACACAGAGAAAAACATTCCACAAAGAGCTTATAAAATTTCGATTGGTTCGAATGCGTCAGTTGAGACTTCATTGGGGTTCTTCAAATCTATGTAACAAGTACACTTTGAAAAATGTGGGAAGAAACTTTTGTTGAAAATCTCGACGCACTCATGTAGAACCTATAGCCAGCATGAATGAAGAAAGGAACTTGTAAGACGCTTAGGCACTCACTTAAGACTAGATTCTGATTTCCATTAGAGTCTCTTATCTTTTATATTCTGTCCTTTAAAAAAGAAGATCGATGCTGGAGGAAGTCATTGTAATTTTATGCAATGCAAAATATATTACTATATATTACAGACTTGAGTTATCCGTTGGGTACTTCGTCCCCTTTCTTTCTCACAAAGTTCTTTTATAAACTGGGTTTAATACGTTGTAAAAAGTACCCCGACTTTTCTATCACTCCTTAGAAGACAGCCATTTGTAAGCTTGTCCTTGGAATACGGTCGGGGAATCTGATGCGTGATAGTAAACGGGAGGGATGTCTGCATGTTTTCTCACAAGGGGATAAGTATAAAAAACAATATTTCTACAAAATACCAATTGTGAAGCATTGTATATTGAATTTTAAAGGAATTTTTGCATTTTAAAAGTTAAAAATCAAGTCGTAAAGTACATTTTTTCTTCTCATTACACCCACTGCCTTCTTCTATTTCAGTAACGCACAGGAGAGATATGTTGCAAAATGTTGGATGCTTGTTATTATGTGCCAACGGTGAGTAAATGGAAAAGCGCACAAATTTATTTCCCATTTGACTCCTTTGATGTTACTACATATATTAGTTACTTTTCCATTCCCTGTGTCTCGACAGTAAATATAATTAGCTTCGTTTCCACTTTCCTGCTTGAATGGGCTATCATGGATCGTTGAACAATAACCCCTACTAACAAGATGATTGTATATGATTTCCTCTGGGTGATATCTGTCTGTATGTCCGTGAGGTTGAGGAGACTGTTTGTTGGTAAGTGTTTATCTAAGCAATTTTACAGAGCATACAATATGAAATGAATATGTAAGCAAACGAGTCCCCTCTTCACTTTCTTTAACCCAAAACATGCACCGTCAGTAGGAATTCTATTATGTTTTCAGGAATAGCGAGCAAAACGGAAAGATACAACTTTAAAAAGTTTATTTTAAGTAAGCTAGTTTGGTGGTGTTCGTGACTCACTTGTAATTTTGAGAAAGGATTTAACGATGATGTAAATGTCAATAAATATCTTTGATGGTACAGGTCACAGGCACAGAGGCTTGTTTATTCACATGTGCTGAGATAGTAGGATATTTAAAGATTTCGTTTAGCAAGTCCTCCCCTCACAATCAATGTGAAATGGCTCGACTGATGTTGCATAACTTGCTATTATATTTAGCATTTTGTAGATAATGAACCGCTAGCAAATGATTAGCTCATCATTTCGCGTTGAGATTTAATTTAAATATTGTAATGAACACTCTTGGCGAAATACAGTATAAAGTTGCACACAAAGCAATATTTACCCTGCCCTGACTTTGTTTACTTGGGACTCTTGTAAGTGAAATTAGTTTTCACTCAAAGCACGAGCAAAAGGGAGCAAATGTGTAAATATTAGAGCAGACCGGAACTACTAAAATGAATGAAAGTGAAAGCAACGCACGAACTCCAAAGGTTGTATTTTGAATGTACGAGTTCAGTTTACAGTTGTGGAACAAATAACTTGTGAAACTTGACTAAGCCTTGCTGAAATACGTATTACAATTCAGTGTTATTTTACAACAAAGAAATAAAGTCATACCATTCTTTATACTCCCCAGTTCCCATTCAACAACAAAAAAATTAAATTGTTACATTTTTTACAAGGGAAATATTAAAAAGTTGTTTGCTAATTACGCAAGTTAGATAGTTTACGAGCTCTAATAAAAAAGAAACTTTTAGCTTGGTGCAAAAAAAATCGTGTATCATGCCTGACAGCTCTGTAAAATTAAGTCCTTTCATTTCCAACTTTCTATGAAACGTTCACTCATTCATACAATGTCGTGTGAATTTAAATCTTTCGTTTATTCATGAGTGCTCATATCTCATATCATATGCACTAAAAATTTGGCAGCTTTATGGGCTCCCTCGAGACATTTCATTCTCTCTAATTTTCCTCCTTTCTCACAGTAGAATCTTCCTCCTCCGATGGGTATAAATAATGTAGAGCTTGGACGAGCTTATCAGCAATGCCAAACATTTGCTGAAAATCTAGCTTCCCATCCTTTTTCCACTGGAGGACTTGTTCCAGTTGAGAAGAGCTACCGAGACAGTTGTTCCCTTCACACTCGTCAAAGTTTTCATTTGATGATATGCTACCATCACCATTGCCACAGTTACTTCTGTTTGATGGCGATGCCAGTGCAGATGACACCCAGCTACTGTTTGTAGATCTGATTGTGACTAGAGGAGCGGAATTCCATGAGTCATTACTGATTTCCCCTCCAACATCTGCATATTCCCACAACTCAAAATCCAGCAAATTAGGTGCTTCCGTAGGGTTCACGAATAGCTGCATTTGAATCATGTTCAAGGAGAAGAGGATGATGGCGGAATAGATAAAGCATCTTATTCCATCAAATAACGTATGTTGAAGGGCTAATGAAAAGTTATACACACTGAAACACAGAAACGACCCAACGACAACTTGCATAACGTTGTTTATCACATGATCGTCAGTTGTTGCCCACCCTAGATTTGCTAATTTTTGGAGAATAGAAGTACATGGCGCAGCTAAAAGGATGTCCTTTCGGTCGGTGACTTGGCGTCGACTTTGTCGAAGTTTTTGTCGGTCTTTGATTGAGTGGATAACAATGGGTTTAGAGGAATCCCGCAGTTCTCTCAGTTGGCGAATACTTTCTGTATAACCGAATTCAGCTGTCACGTCATCTGACATTATATAGTTGTTGTTATGCTCGTTGTCATTTGTTTTTATATCAACAATTTCGACGACAAGACTACCATCTTCTGTTTTCTCTATACCTCTGTAGAATTGTAAAAGCAATGGATAGAAATCATCCATGACAGAATCCATTTCGTAGCAGCGCGTTGCAAACGGTCTAAATGTCTTCTCTTTGCAAACAGGACAAGACGGATCGAGTCGGAGCCATGAGAGACCGCAAAACTTGCAAAACATGTGGCCGCAAGAGAAAGAGCAAATGTCAATCATGAAGGAGTGACAAATTCTGCAGATGAAACATGCGGAAAGTGTAGTGATGACTTCTAGTGCGTTGAGCACTGACACAGCGGTCGTTTGAGGGCTGTCTGAGTGGAAAGCTATGGTGGGATGCCAGGGCCATCTGGAAACTGATTTACAGTTGAGTGGAGGATTTGGCTTTTGTGTTGATGATGTAGTTGAGTTTGAGTTGTTTCGAAGGAATGAGTTTTCACACTCTATGGCATCCTTTGATTTTTTGCTGGTTGAGGTTGAGATGTGTAAACTTGTCATTTTAATTTTGGAAGATCCCGACGGAGAAGCGGTAGCACTATATATGGTATAAGTTTACATTTTAAACAAGATAAAATTGTTCAACTATTGTGTCATTAGATAAAAGTTTATCAGCTTCATTTATCCACTTACCAACTAACGATTAAAGAATACAATCAAGAGAATAGTAGGTTCAATTCGATCTCGCAGATTTATAGTTTTTGAATTAAATGAGTAGAGCGGGCTTGATGGATGATTGAGGTCTTGCTCATTTTTCTCGCCAGTTGATGTGCTTTGGCTCCAATTTTCGTTTCATATACATATATACCCATAAAATTCTGGTACAGAAGAATGGCGACAATTACCAAGGAAATATATTTTACATTCTCAACAAGAGCATCAGAGGATGTCCGCACAGACTTATGACTACTTTTGGGGGCGTTGAGTTGAACGTTGAACCATTGATAAACAAAAACACATAAACTACCTTACCCATACTGCAGATTAGGTGTACATTGTCGTTGAGCCAAAGCTTTATAGTTTTGTGAGAATGAGCACAAAAGGGGCAATGCATGCATAATTAATTTTTACACGCTCGTGCTTTTAAAGTTTAAGGGGCATTTTGTCAGATATGAAGAGAGTAGAAGGATAAAATAAATGCATGTAAATAAAATTGCAAAAAACTGCCATTTGCACTTCACATGAATCTCTTGATCTTTTCACAGAGAAAGACTTGATATCCAATCCTATGCAGGGATATATACATGGATTTTATATGCCCACACCATCCACTCATACTCATACCTCAACTTTTTTATAGTGGATATTGGATGATAAAAACAAGATGAGAATTACCAACACACATGAGCAACCAATGCTAAGATAGGAGTGGAGAGTGGATAAGCGCAAAGAGTTCCTTCTTTCCACTTCCAGGATTCTCATCACGCTCTCTTTTCATGCATCGCTCAAAGCATGCTTGCGTGTTCACTCGTCTTTTTACCTTTCCCTTCTTCTCACTATATTTCTGTCCAATTCAACTCTGGCTCAGCTCTACAGCATAAACACTTCTTGTTCACAAAATTCTCATCACGAAAAAAGAACAAGTGCTCTCATCCACCCAGAGAAATGACAAAAAAAACTTCAACTTTGACTCTGCTCAACTACATAAGTACGATCATCGTTGCAAATGACTATCATCATATCATCATCATTTCATATATTTTACTCACACAAACACGGCAACGAACCACCCCTCTGGAATTCAATGAAATGGAGCAGACGATAGATGAAAACGTCGATGAAAGCAATGAGCTGTGAGATGGAATGTATGGAATATCTTTACTTCACAGTTTAATTCAATTGACCATGTAAACGACCTTTCCTTGGAAGTCTATAGGTCTATAGATGAATAAAGAAGGCATATAGTTGCACTGTATTATTTTGATTGCTTGTCTGTTCCCTCCTTTATACCTTGGAGGGTTTTACAGAGCACAAATACAGACTGGTTTAGAATTTAATATGAGTGTAGGCGACCTGAAGGGAAAACTATAGGAAAGAAGAATTCTGTACGTGTGTAGTTCCAGAACGAAGTAAATTTTTGCTAAATGTTCAGGCTAGCACGAACAATTCTTTCTTACTAGAACTACAACAATGAAGCAATGTGATATAACCAAAAGTGCAATGTAAGCGAGTCCTAGAGTCTTTAGGCTGCGTAAGAAAAACATTTTTGAATTATATCATGCCAAATTGATAGGTACATACGTAGTTATATTCATATGGACATTTGACAAGCAATTGGGCAGAGTTGAGAAGCGTCATAATAAACTCATTCACTAGGATCCCATAACATAGCTATTGCAGATTGTCATAATATTACAGAGATGAGGTAAACGCCAGGCCTGAAGAAAAACCGCAAATTTCGTCGAAATTTGAAGAGCCTCTTGTAATTCCGCAACTTAAGTGAGCAGTTGAACGTAAACGCTCAAGGAAATGAGGGAATTTGTGGAGGAACAATAAAACGTAATAACGTGGATTAGCAGACTACCGAAAATTTTCCATTATCCAAATAGAACGGAATGCAGTCTGTTTCTTTTCCTTCGAAATTTCCCCACACATCCCGCTTCCCATTGACAGATCAAGACGCTGTCGTTATCTTTAGTGGTACTTTAGGATTACGCTATGTATAATAATGAGTATAAAGATGTAATCCTATAATAAACATTTCTGCCACCGTAATTTCCGTACTTTGTAATATACTAATCTCAATCTCATACGGGTAGGCTTTATTGAAGGCACAACATACATCTAGAGGCAAAGTTTCAGGCTATTGGGTTTCTTCATTCTCTCATGTGAAAAGTAATTCAGTAGACGAAGGAATAATCTCCTTAAGATGCAATTCAAAATGTGACTTGATGGAGTTTCCGCAATAAAAATATTCTCTGCAGAACAACGCGTCGCCTTGAGTAAAATGGGATGGGATAAGTGTTCAACGTCATTAAAAGCATTACAAAAAGGAGTGGTTACCGTTGGAAAGCCTTGATACAAATTGTTTGTACATCCATCATCATCCCACATACTTTTACTACTTTTCCATCTGCTCAGAAATGAATCCCGTCCCACTTCAACCCATAAAGTAATTTGGGCCCGTAGTATTACTCGATTTTGTCTCGAAAACAACATTTTTTTCTTTCACCGTTGGGAAAAGTAAAAGAGAGTGAGAGAAAAGAGAAAAAGTAAAAGAATCAGTTTCTCTTCTTTTATTTACTAGTGTTGTTTGTTGAAAGGTACAAACGAGACGCGAAATTGATCACACCTACTTTCCCAGTCTTATTTTTTTCTTTTGAACATCGCAAATGTATCTTGTGGAACTATTGGGAAAAATGGGCAGAGTAATTTAGCAAGTGACACTGACGCAAGAAAATAAATTCTGTTTTTTTCCTTTGCAAAAAAGTCTCGTTTTTCTATATTTGCAGTGGATTGCCAAGTTACATTTTTTCTCTTGAGACGGGAACAAATATTGTTAGGAATATAGATGACGGCAATAACAGTAGAAAGTTGGAAAGAAGCGAAAAGGAATAGATCTTGAGCTGTTGAGCTTCAACTATTTAGACTTTCTACACGTACCGTACAATATGTATATTATGATGAGTGTAAGCATTTATGCATTGACATTCACATATGCATGTTGTACATCGACACATATCGAGCTCCTTCTGTTAGCATATAAGTGTTATAAGCATCTAACGTACGTAACGTACATAAGATTGGTTGCACATAAACTGAGAATGGAAAGAGAAAAACGAGAAAAAACTTGAAGTCTCGAAAGAAAAAGTTTTTTTAGTTGAGAATTTTTGATAGGAAAAAAGAAGCACTGCCACATGTACATATATGTAAGGCTATAGATAGCCCGTGTTTTCTTCAATTGTAAACCGTAATACAAACAAGTAAACTTGAGCCAGGATTAAGATGAAACGGAGAGTTGGACGGGAAGAGAGTAAAAAATTGTGTCGCTTTCTACTTTTTGCAAAAGTGAGCAGTTCAATTTATCTCAACTTTCAATTCAACCTGAGTAAAGGGATTGGAACTGGAATGAGCGTGGTATATTGCTTTTCTCACTGTTTATAGGTGTTATGTTTGTTTTTGCCAGAGATATTCCTTTAGCTTACTTTTGTAAAGAAAGATGGACAAAAAAGTAGAGAGAGAAGTGATGAAAAGAGCGTCAAATTCTTTGAAAAGGTACTCACTCAACTTTCAAAGTGTTATGACTGATTGTATCAACAAAGGGAAAAATCGTATCGACCCGTTTTCCATGAATCTTTTGGAAATGAGAAACAAACAATGGCAGATTTTTTTTATGAAACTGTGTCACAATATGACCATGTTCGCTACTCGTGAAATAAAAAGGTTAAAAGGATTTCTATAAATAACGTGTGTTGACAGGATGTGAATGTTGGGATGGGACTACAAACATTTGATGTTTTCAAAAGTTAATTACAAGGTTAACATGTTTACAATCTTCAGTTATTGATACCCTCAGGTCCAAGGCTACTGTGAGGATGTTTGTTTTCTGTGTAATGGTAAAAGAAGCCCCAGGTTGGCCATGTCCCTTGTGTATTCTGGCCTGGGAAAGTGTAATCACGCACTATGTATGCTGTTACTAAAAAACATCACACCACACACCTTTTGGAAATAAAACCTTTGTCGCTGTTTACTTTCTCTTGATGTTTTCTGGTCCTGAAACTCTTTGATGGAAGTATTGAGAATAGGGAGTGATGAGTAGGCAAGGGCCTGTGTATTTGCATGGTACATTTCCATGTCCACGCCTTCAAATAGTTGTTGACTTCACTTATTCC
Organism: Sinodicranocentrus sp. ZH6; assembly: GCA_027743935.1. Taxonomy (NCBI): domain Eukaryota; kingdom Metazoa; phylum Arthropoda; class Collembola; order Entomobryomorpha; family Entomobryidae; genus Sinodicranocentrus; species Sinodicranocentrus sp. ZH6. The sequence continues at coordinate 15,939 of JAHZNA010002573.1, forward strand.
CCCTTACAGTCCATTTCCATGATTGCATAATATTATTAATATTGATGAGATTATCAAACATGCGTGAAAGACTAGGACAACTAAATTTCAGTTAGAACTTGGCTAGTAATGTAATGCGTATCTGAAATATTAAGAACAACGAAATGCAATTCAGGTGGTGTTCACAGTTCTTAGCTTTTTGCTTTTCGATTTTTACAACGTTTGTGATTAATTAGAGTAGCTATAATAATATCATAATCTTGTTATTTAGCTGATGAAGGCAAATCGGCTCTAGCTCTAGTATATGTATTGATTACCTCATTGGATAGAGGTCGTTTATCAGCTTGTAATATGTTTCGATACTGCTGGATTCATCAGTTCATAAAAATACCCTGGCCTGTTCTTTTGCTACTTATATACTTTGTAATAAGTTGCTAAATATATATTCTATACAAGTTGGAAGTTCTGACAATCTTATAGTGCATAATAATAATGACCCCCTTAATTTAGGGAAGTTGGGAATGCAGTGCATTGAAGATCGAGAAAGTCTCATTTGAAGCCATCGTTTTACTAAAACTGGACATAATGAGAGACAAGAAAACTTTCATAATAATGACAATCAAGTGACAGTCTCAGAGTTATGGGGGGCGTGGTCAGAGTCTGCAGTGCGAAAATGGACAGTCGACGAGACGACGAACTGGTTACGAGTTCACGTTGGTCTATCCGAACTGGAAGGGAAATTCCATCAATTTCAAGTAGACGGGAAAATGTTACCATTGCTAGCTTCAAACCATAATAATTTCCTTGCAAAGTTTTTAGACATTCATAATCCCATTCTACGTAAAAAGCTTATACTGAAGGCTCAAGATGTCGTTTTATTTGGTCCACCGAAAGACAAGAGTGATAATTTGATAAAAGATGCAGTATTAATGACCTCCCTAGTTTTTATTTTGTCGATGTGCTACTTTTACTATCACCGCTATCAAAATTCAGAGCATGAAATTGCAAGAATTTCCAAAGATATCGAAGCGTTAATGCAAAGAATGGAGTCCCTTAAAGAATCGCAAAAGGAACTAGTGGAAACAAAAGATGACGAGTCAAGTTTAGCGGTATTCCAATGTCAAATAATATCAACTGGTAGGGATAAAAGCGAATTAGAGAGACTTCGAGGTGAAGTTGCAATGCTTCGGAATAAACTGAAATGGATAAAAGTTGAGCTTAAAGGGGAAAGGCTTGATAAAGACTGTTCATCTCGTCGGAACTTCTTGCACTGTCTACTAATTACGTATCTAGTGGAGTCACTCAACCACAATAAGAAACACGAATGTGCAATAGGGAAATTTAATATGGCTCAAGACGCATACGATAAATTGAAGAAAAAGCAATATCGTATACTTGCAGCCTTGTTGGGCACTTTTGATAGACACGCTAGGAAAGTTGATGAATCGATTCTAGAGGCAAAATTTGCAATGAAGGATGTTATAGGAGAGTCCCAAGAGAGAGTGGTTCGTTGGAACCACATTGAAATGTTGGTTGGCTCACAAATAATCAAAAATCCAGAATTGATTGCACTGGAAGAATTACTTTGTTCTAGAGAAGTGTCTTTCACGTGGGATCCCCCTACGCAGCAAATCTTATGGCAACTTTCCAAAAATGAAGTTGGCAAAATATGAGAATGTCATATGTTATGAGTCGTAGACCAACAAATGTATTCAACCATTCATTCATTATTTTTTGTATTGCAGAGTGGCGTCGGTAATAAAGAGTTTGTCTTTGTCGTTTGTGCCATTTTAAATTTTAAGCGGTGAAAATCCATCTTAATACTATTCAATATTTTACTACCAAATTATATGTTGGGCCTGCTCAATGCACCATCGATAAAAGAAGTAAACGGGTCGGTAAACAGGTAAACATTTTACTGCTTTACCCATCGGTAAAGAGAAGCAGGTAAAGTTGCTATGCATTTAACATGGGGCTAATCTTTACCCGCTTTACCCACTCGATGGCATGTGTTTTCTTTTACCTGCTCTGGGTAAAGTGAGACTGTCATGTGTTTCTATGGGCCGACTCAATACACCACAAGTTATTCGGTTATCTGTAATTATTCTTTTACCGTTTTACGGAATTACATATGGGCCGACTCAATGCACCACAAGTTATTCGGTTATCTGTAATTCTTTTACCGTTTTACGGAATTACAGATTTGCATGTTGAGCGAAAATCGCAAGTTAACGAGTAAATCGGCAAAAGTAGATAGGTAAACACATAGAAACACATGACGGTCTCACTTTACCCAGAGCAGGTAAAAGAAAACACATGCCATCGAGTGGGTAAAGCGGGTAAAGATTCGCCCCATGTTAAATGTATAGCAAC
>JAHZNA010002574.1:0-34729 GCA_027743935.1 Sinodicranocentrus sp. ZH6
ATAATCAATACGTACGCTAAAAATTTCAAAGTTAATTTACTCACTGATAACTACTACTCAACATAATTACTTTTAAATCTGAAATATTTTTTTTAAATTCAGGCCTATGATCACTCTAAAGGCGTTTCCGAGATAACTGTCGTTGAAAAATACAACATAGGTATATACCCTGGAAGCATCAACTTAACACGAACTATTTTTATACATCCAAAGTAAACAGTAAAAATTCTGGACCATTTGAACTCTCGAACTGTGGGTCTGTCTGTTGTATTAAAGAATTTCACTCTAAACTTGCCGGTCCCATATCAGTAATTTCCGTCAACACACTCACACGTAATATGGGCCAAGCACCCGTTTTAAAAATATCTGAAAACGCCTTTAGTTAGGAGATCTGGTAAAAGTATCTATTAAAATACATACTGCTGACTAATCTTGGGAGCGAACCAATTCGCTAACTTGAATTGAAGTTATACGTCTGTGTTTATACATTACATTTTATGCTGCATGTATACATACACTATATACATTGCACATATAACACATGAAAGAACGACCACACACACGCACACTTCAGAGCACAGTCAAACTTTAGTCGTAGTACTTCACTCTCACAGAAGAAAACAAAACTAGTATTGTGCATAGGTACATACACTACCGAAAATAAACCCCACACAAACGCCAAAATGTAACTTGCGAATGAATATTTTCTTGACCAATTATAGTATATGTTAGCTAATCTTGAAATAAAACATAAATATTTTATGAACGCACTATTCTGGGTTGGATTCGTCTTAAAGGGGGCATTAAAAAGCAGAAATTATTTCCAGAAATTTTTTGGCTGACCCTAGGACCAATGGACTTGGAATCAAATTCTAAACATTTATTATGATGTTGCATTTTCAATGTTTTAGTTCCACTTATTCTGTACCATGTCATTTCCCGTGTAATTTACCGGAACGGCACAATGCAGCAGCCATAATACTGTCAAATGCGCATGGTCGGTCTAGAAGTTAGGGTTAGGGTAAACACGTTAGGTTAGGAATTAGGATATTCTTGACAAAAATGTGTTGACAGTTAGTTATTTTTGGAGTTTCAAAGCCTGGCCAAAGTCATTCCGACAAATTCTTTCCAGTGTAAATGACGTGAAACCCACGTCACTCCAGAAAACTGTAAACCATGAATGGTGGCAGGGCGAACCTCTTTTTTCCTGTCATTCCACTAGTTTGAGGCATTTTGGTTTGGAAGACCGTTACTTCTTACTAAAATTTCTGTTAACATTTTCGTCCCACAGACACACGAAGACGTAAAAGATGCTTTACTAGTTTGCGAGCTATCAGCTAATACTAATAGGTTATATTCTCAGCCATTGCTGCATGAGATAATGCTCTCCCGCATGCATGTGTATATTTTTCTGCCTCGAATTCTATCATATGCACATTTTAGGGGTTCGATCAAAACTTTAAAAGCATGTGTAAATGTGGAAAAATGGATGAAGTTCTTTCTTTGTACTGTGATCTACTTCTCGTGCTCATATGTCAACAAAAATTCTCAGCTACTCGATATGATTTTTCGATAAGTACTCACATGTGTGTGTTCGATGTGTATGACCTCAAATTTTTCGCTTTAGCTGTTTGGCTATGGGCCCTTATATTTACTTGATAGGAATTGTTGCACGTTTGACTTTACCCTTATGCGTTCAACATGCATGCAACATTTATAAATGGAATTCGACATTTACATAGGCAACCTCAGTTAAACTATGTTAAGAAATTGCAAGGGCATCCAGTTACATTCTTACATTCCCAAACTGTACGTTAGAAATACATGCGTAAATAAATTTTTTCACCTTGTCCGGTGGTCCTTGGTGGTCAACGGGGCATCACAAGAAATGTTGTCCGAGAATGCCTTTAACCCTGATGCCTTAGTACTACTATTCACATTATGAACTGTACTTATAAATATAATCTAATATGGATTTGTAATCATTGCAGTTCAAAATGATTGAATAATGCCATTTTTCAAATCAAGCTTCGAGTAAAATAGAGACAATTATACGAAGTGCGTAACATATGAAGCAGAAAACCTTTGAAAGTATTAAGCATTATAGGTTCCGTTTGTTTTCTCAATCTCAACCCAACCACTACTTTGTTTTTATATGCTACTTTAATTGTAAATACCAGGAAATGTAATCATCATGTAACATAACACTCTTACACTTTAGCTATTAGCTTGACTTGACTCTACCTTTTCTTCTTAGAGAAAGTAAGTGCATGACCGATAAGATAGTTTCATTACTGCTTCCGTCCATTTTAACATGCACAAATACAATTCTCTTTGTGCACATGCACTTATGGCATTCTACCATATTTTTTCATTATAATTATGACTGTAGGATGTTATGTAAAAAAATAAATGAGCGAACTTATTTAGTTGCAGTCTTTTGCTAGCTCTACATGTGACGGGTTTACATTAATATTTGTAGCAGTTGACAGTGCAATGCAAACTAACCCTGTTTTTTTACAATTTCTTGCTCTAAATTTGCAAGTCCACCAGAGCTAACGCTAGCCCAACCGGCTAAATTCCAATGTGTGCTTCCGCATTTTTCTGCATTGTTTTATTTTTTGTATTAGTAGATGCCTACATGTTTTTATTCATAGTTTTAAGATTGTTATTGACTTGATTTTAAAACTTTACGTGGAACTTGGTGGAATCATAATTCTGAAATTAGTAACTTGATACGGCGGGATCCTTTAGTCGATCTCAGTGTAAATCCATATAAATATTTTGCATTCCATCAATTATGGTCTTTTATGATATGATACATGCCTGTTTTTGGAGAAACTTGATCACGAATTCAAAGCACGTTATACGTGATTACCTTCACCTGTCATTTCCTGTTTGGAACGATTGCTTTCTCAACTTTATTGTCTGCGTGAGAGTTTGGTTTATTTAGCATGTAATATTTGGTAGATTTTGCGATTTATTTAAAGTTGCCACATCCCATCTAACTTAAATCACTTTATTCGTAACTTTTCCGGTTTGCTTTCTCCAGGGGATATCAGTTGCAACATGTGAAGTATGTGTGACTACAAATATTTTCTGGCTGGACGTTTGCGTTGCTCACCACAGGATGAGGTGGTGATTCGATGTGATCGTGATGATGCAAGTGAATGCGGTTGATGTTATTTCCAATTCTGCAGGATATAATGAGTAGGTATGTTGAACGTTTAGCATTTTCCATGGATCAAAAATTGTTCGGCTATGAATTTTGCGGTCAACTCCCAAAATATACAGATATGCAGAAGTGTTAGGCCATAATTATAAATTAGGTTCCACAGTGTTTATACTTCGCCCGTCTTTCATTATTCATTATCAATATCTTATATCATCAAATGTTCGTTAGTTTGACATAATTTGTCATTTACTACATTTTTCACTAGATCATGTAACAATTTCTACTACACTATACATCCATCAATCGAGTCTGTTGCGTTTTTTATACTACATTATACCCGTGAAGATAACTTCACTTATTATCTTGTTAGTACATGTAAGATGTGTTTCATCACAAACAGTGTTCTGACTTTGTCGTAACACACGAGAGCTGATTATAAATAGATATTTCGATGTAAAACAATGCTATTTATGCATCTTTTTTCTTCGTGTTTTACTTTCATTGTTAAAGTCAAAACAATATGCATCGCTTTTATCAGAAAATTGGTCATTATAATGTATGCTATACGTATAGTAATACTACACCGGCGTTTTTGTGGTTATCCGATTGACTGAATCATGAAGGAAAAACTTTAAGACCGAGATTTATAACACAATTTTGCATTGTTCTCTTATGCTGTTGAATATTTCTTGTACATTTTGTATTTTTTGTTTCAATGATGTATCAAAGAATAAATGTATGTAAACCACTGATGTAAACTAAATTATGAATTTCAGTAATGTGGTTATGTACCGTACCTATGTGTTACAGTTCAATGAAAACTATTATTGTTCGAACTTATAAATTAATGTTTCACTTGCAGGATTGTTTTGCGGCATGGGGGAGGTGTTATCTACACTACAGGGGGAGAATCCCCGTAAAAATAAATAGATAAGATTATAAATGTTTGTCACTAAACGTGAGGCGATTTCCCTCTGACATGACACATGACAGAAATCTTTTGATATTTTCATTTTTACCCTTTCATTCCTCTATTTAATTTAAATACATTTTCTATCTGTGCTTTGTACGTATACGTGTGTTATAAATTCTGGAGGATAACTGTAACCTCAATTGATGTTGACAATTAAAGAAAAACATTAATGAAATATCTTATAAAATACACATAAAATACATAACAAAATATGATTGACTAGAAGCTGCTAACACCAACTGCACTACGAAAAAATTCGAAGGACACCCAAAATGTCAATGACCATGGCCCTAATCGCATCCAAATTGGTAAAAATCCTTTATACAATGCGAAAAAGCCTTCGTTGTTTATGGTTTTGCGAAGACAATCCATCGAGTTTTTATAATAAATACCTTTGCCGTCTTTCGTGGGTTGGTTCATAACTCTGGTTTTCACGACATCCGCTGGTGTGCCCATAACTGTAGCAGTGAATCCTGCCATTAGACTGAAAGTACAATGCATGATTTTAATTTACGTTATATTGTAGTTACTCGTACTGAACATTATTGTAATCTATAGATTTTAAAATTCAAGACAGATAAAAATGACCAACCTCGAAAGTACGTGAAGGCCAGTCCCATCCTTCATAGTCCTCCGACCAGAAGCCCTGAAATTGCTGCCTGTGAAACGTAATTTTATGTAATTTATAATGTATTCTTCAACTTTTGTGGTGTTTATAATGTGAAATAATAAGTTAATGAAAGAAAGTATTATATTTTCATATAGGTAAAGCGTGAATACTGGAAAACAAACTTTCAGCAATTAGTGCAAGAATTAATTCTTATGTTGTAATTACCTGAGATTTACACCTGTTCAGAGATAAAATTTAAAAGACAAAAACAAAAAAATACTAATTTGATTAATTGTGCTTTAAATACGATGACGAAAAACACACTAACTAAGAAACAGTTAAGTATGTGCCCCGCAATTCCCTAACCATTTTACAGTAAATTAAAATGGCTAATAACAAATAACTATGAGTCTGTGAGCATTCCGTTCAAGACAGCATACTTGAATATAATGCTCACACAATTAGTTCAGGGATATATTACAAAAACAAAGAACAAGTGTCAATTTCATATGTAATACACACTGTCATCATATCCTAGATCTTAGAATCATCGTCATATAGCCATATCATAATTAAATTATCCATTATAACATATATACCTTGTAGATAGGAAAACTTCCATCAGGCTCTTTCCCAAAAATGTCATCTCGTAGCTTTTCGTACAAAGCCATTCGGATTCCTGAATAGATTACGTGGCGGTACAAAGCAGGAGACAGACCTCTAAATAAACTACTAACGCCTTCATTTTGAACAATTCCCAGACCAGTCTTCATCATCCCTTGCCGCTGCTGCAACCCATCGGCTGTCACTTTTTGCAGTTCTCCAGAAATCTGCATTCTTGTTTTTGTGACATCCAAAGGATACGTCACTAATAAAACGCTCTATTTTAGTATGCATATTTTTATGAGAGTTCAGCAGTATTATTTGAGAAATAGTTAGTAAAATACCTATTACCTGTTTCTGCGCATGCTGCAGCAGCGAAAGCAATACAGTATTTGAGAGCAAAATTATGACCCCACGAGGGCGCATCTCCCTCGAGCTTCTTATCTTGTACCAAGAGAATTACCATTTTTGAAAAACTCATAACAGAAAACTGAACTTAACAAAAGTATGAATAAAGCCTATTTAGATAGCTTTATTTTTGCAAGCTCTTTAAAAAACTATATAGTGACTAGTGGAGTAGTAGTCGTAAATTCTCGAACACTTTTTTGAGCGTGTGTATTGATAAACCCAGCTATAAACTGTTTCCAATAAACTTTCCTTGCTTTTCGCCAGCTCATTGATCTTAACCTTTAGCGATCGGCCAATAGGAGTGCTGATATTATTTTCCCCTGAATCCTTCAAATGTGAATCTCTTTCAACTAGTTTTTGCGTAAGAAGTACGAGCACCCGTTTAAAAATCAGATAATGATTATTACCAAACAGTAATAATGGCAATAAAAGTTGCAATAAATATAACAACCCAGCAAGTAATGATGAAGATATTAGTAGAAATAATTCTCTCTGATTAGTATTTTGTTGTAAACCTTCTGATACGGCTCGCATAATGACACAATTTTCTCTAATTTTCTTAATGCAGACACACTCTAGGAAGTGCAGAGGAGGACAATTCACATCTGGAGTAAATGATGATCGAAAAGAGGATGACAAAATTTAATAGCTGGACTTGTGCAAGGTACATTATATATATCGGGATCGTGTCGTCGTCGTGACTTTAGCTATCGTCGTAAGTCAAGAAGAGCAAGGGGCTAACATACCACACACTCTAATTGAATAAAAGTATTAATATGAAAAGTGGTTTTAGAATGCAATATTGATTTGCAATGAGGGGTTCCCGAGAATCTTAATACAAAACTATAAACTTTAGTTCCTTGCTCAATTTAGGTTGTAATAGGTCTGACCTGTCCACTACCTATCCTAAGATTGAAATGCTGTTCTAGGAACAGCATGTGTATAAACCTACATAAAGAAATACAATGCAGTAATAATACTTAACGAAGAATACTTATATTTTATGAACATTATAACCGTGTTGGTAAGTGATGGAGCTCCATTGAGAGCTCCAAGGCTACTTATTTGGTTTTGCCAAAGAGAATCAAACGTGTGCAATAGCACTCTCATTCACTTATACTTAGTCAGTCAACTTCAATAACATTCAAGAACAGATCAGATAGAAATAGGGTACATTGGCTTGCATAGCATATGGCATGCCGTGAGTTGTATTGTGAGAGAGGAAGAGCAAAACATGAGAAAAACGGAGGAGCGTAAAAAAGCAAAATGTAATATTGATGCAGATATCTAGGACTGTGTAGCAAGTAACATACAGTAGCGAAGCGCTTGTAATAACAAAAATACTTTTATATATTCTGTGCAGTAATTTAATGTCATGATGTTTCATCCACTTTCCTTGTCTGGTGTCTGAAGTCTGAGGTAACACCTAGGGTTGATTGCAGTTTGCCTTGGTCTAAGATAAATGCACATTTACTAAAACACTGCACAGCGTGCATAAAGGAAAAGGGAATTTCTTAGGTACATTCAATTCACACATGTCTACTATGTTGAAAGGAATAACAAACTCGTGTGGGCAGGCAAATAAGAATAAATAAGGTTATATGCATATTAGGCATATGATATGGGCAGCCGCATGAACGAACACATTTTTTTATCCTAAACATTGCATTACACACCAACAACAAAAGCATAAACTTTGCATGTTGCTCCTACGAGATGAATAGAAAACGTCCCGTTTTTACTGTGAACAGAGAGAGAGAGAGAGCGAGAGAGAGAGAGATAACTTTACTTTTGCCCAAAGTACATTCACGTTAGTACAAAGTCCACTTTCCCTTCCTTTCCCGTTAACCCATCCTGTTTTTCCTGAAAGCTAGATTGGAGGAGTCAGTTGAACGGGCTGATATAGCTTCAATGCGCACATGTATCTACGTCATTACATGGTCATTCATGAAGAATCGTTCAACTTCCTACAATTTTACCCTCTGTTTACTTTGATCTCTCAATAGAACTGACTGAGTGAATTTAGAACTTCATTCAGCTTTTGATGCTTCAGAAGCCATTAGATGAGCAATAAATGCTAAACTAGCAGTTACAGCAGAAGTGCAATAAAAAGGCAAATGCATTGTCATAAAATACTAACTCCGATGTTGCACAGTATTTTCCAGTGCAAAATCACATCCAAAAATGCTTCACGAAATGTGGGTTAGCTTAGCATTTAGGATCATGGGAATTCCATGAAACCCACAAACACATTCATACGTTTTGTGTACCATAATCGAACACCAACCACCAAGGCTAGCACATCAAAGGAAAAAACCAAAACCAACCTCATCATAACTTTAGAAGATGCTACTATTATCAGCAAACAGGCCACTAATGTGGCACACTTGCTGTGCAAGATGTGACTACGGCATCCAAGTGTGCAACAGTGGTAACAGAAACCACCGACAATATTAATCCAAACCCAATACATTATTCAACACTCTCATACTTCTGGACTCTGGACAAGGTTTACGTCTAATTTTAGAGCTGGACTTTGTCCATTATCACTATTCTGGGCGACTCGACGGTATTCGCTAAAGAGTAACTAGAGACAATTCAAGATAATTGCATGGACTGCTGGGCGCTGGGCTTTCTCAATGAATAGCCTCTCCAACAGCCGCATTACATTAATGCATGTAGTCTGCTAGATCCTACTAATTAAAAATGAGTGCATTGAAGTTGAAAATCTTTCTGAGAATATTGGGCTACACAGGTTACCCATGTTCTCTACTATCATCCATCCGCACATCCTTTTACCATTACATCTGTGTGTAAAACGCAAAAACCAATAATGTACATGTACACCACGTCATAGGGAAGAAAGGGAAAAAACACTCGGTTTATTATGCTTGACTGGTAGGTGCTTGCTAACAGGCTTGCAAATAAAATGAATTGTGCACCGTATGTGCATAAAACTCATGCAATTTGTGAGCAAAAGCTGTTATGCAATAGATACGATCACAGCACATGTATCTACAAATTTTCCGACGATCTGTACTGCCAAATTCTTTTTTAAGTTTTGTGTGTATGAAATGAAATTTGAAGGTGACATACAGTTTAGAAAAGTCTATTCATAGATCACGGATATAACTTTTCATGCCAGTTTACATCTCACTTGGGCAAATAATCGATAAAATGATGTGCTTGGAATCAGTGTCATCTTATCATTTACAGCTTATGTTACTTCATCTTGCCATAACGCAAATATATCCTTATCGTGACTCATTGGTTAAAATAACGCTAATCCTCCATTGAGCAAGTGCAATATACACGCTGTATCTAATCTATACTATATACATAATAAAGCTTTAAGTATCTAACTTCAACGGAACTGTTTGCATTAGAAAATTACCCGCACACAAACATACGTTAACAACTATGGACCATTGAATTGGCCCAGTATATTGCGAAACTGCCTTTAAAATCGATTTTTAAACTGATGAATCTTGTTAAACCGAGCGCTGGAGTTTGTTTTTACTCTATTTCTTATCTAGTACAACTTTTTAACGTTTACATTTAGTTTTGGCCATCAAATTTAGTACGGCGAGGACTGCATCCAATTTACTCCAATTACGTTTTTAGGTTATTTTTCTAATTTATTAAAACTCCAACTCTTAAAACCACAGCCCATTCTGTTATTGGCTTGTGGCTTCGGTTAAAATGATGATCGACTTGATGGAGGTAAACACATGCTTATTTTAATTAAGTCTGTGGTTGTTATGAAAGATATTGGAATGATTAAGAATTAAGAACAACTAAGGCATTAAGAGCAAAACACGTTTCTTTTTATTGCATTGAAGTTGAACAAGAAGCGAGTATTTTATACACACGAACGAGTATTTCAGCAGAGCACGTTGGCGAATATGTATGTTGTCTAGTTTCTAGTAAAATTATTGTTACAGAAAAATCCAGTCTATTGGTGATAATGATGGAATACAGATTTGAAAAATCTATCTCTACATTATTTATTAGTATCTATATATTTCGCTTATAAGATTTTGATATCAGTCAGCCCCTAACATAACATGGCAATTAAGCGAATAACTGTGCATATTCTTATCTAAATCTCGGTTTCGCAGGGCTATGTTATTGCATAAATGACTCATTATTGCTAATTCTACAGAAACGTTAACTATTTAGCGGTAATCTTCAGAAGAATTAGGTACGACGTCGTATCACAGTAAACGACTCAGACAAAGTATCTCGACTAACGACGGTCTTCAGTAAGTTTCCATCACAGTCCTCTGCAACAACCAGTGCTTTACTGGAATCCCCTCGCTCACATACTGGAATAGGAATGTGGTTTTTGGCTAACGTGAATTCCTTCAATGGCGACAAAGCAACTGCATCTCCCGATTCTCGGCTTGACTTTTCAATGAAAGTCCACGACTTTAAAAGACGTTCATCTTCCGTGTCTCGTACTTGAAGTGTGACTAATGTAGCGGTTTTAGATATGACTTTGTTTCTTAATGAAAAACGATTTAAAATGTTAATTTAACCGACTTCAACAATTGATTGGGTACAAATACCGGATAAATATTTATCAGATTTGCACATACTTGATAAGTACAATGTTTTCTTCAGAGTCTTTAGAATTAGCACCATATTTTGGCTGGAACCATCTAAAAATTGAGCAGTGTGAATAAGTGTAAACTGCATTACGTAAAATGATTTAAGTTGAACCGTCAAACGTTTTAAAACTACCTGTGAAAGTACAGTAAAGTTGCGCATGAAATCCCAATGGACAGCAAATCTTCTGAAAGACATTCATCATTAGGTAACCCAATTTTAGGTCGCATTGGACAAACATCAGAGCCGAGCTTGGATCGGAATAGTTCACAAACCGGAGGATAGGATAATACAGGTGACAAGCAAGTATCGATCCTGTTGAACTGGCTCCCCATAAGGCCCGCATCCGTATGACCTAAGTCAAATATATGCCCCATCTCATGAGCTACACTTCCCAAGGATGCTGCATAAAGGGAACCCTCTGTCCTATTATTCCAAAGAGTATAATAAAGCAATGTATATCTATTTACATGTTGGCACAAAGTAAACACTCTCAATATCAAAGAGCCCTTGTGACTCTGTGACTTGAATAATAACACAAAATATAAATTACAATTCTTTACCTATCCACAGCTCCAAATCGGGCGGCGCAATTGTCCAGCTTAGCATTACCCAGCTTTTTATCTGAAAATACGGCTTCCAAGATTTTCTCGACGGAATCAGGCCAAACGTCCAAGAAACTCGTTCCTATTACAGCTAATCCTCCCCCTCCTAATGCTAATTTAGCCTCGCTGTTGGCACCGTCATTGAACATATGCTGCTCATAATGAACTTTCCATGAATGAGAAACAAACGCCACGTACTTACACCGTTTATCCCATACTTCTTCTCTGTTCCGAATTTCTTTGGCAATGTATTCCCAGAGATCTGAAGTGCTCAACTGAGCTATCTCCTCAGGAGTCAGACTTAAAACAAAGGGCTCACAAAATGGGTCCTGTTTTTTAAGTTTAAATGATCTTCGGTCAAATCCATTTTCATAGAGTTTTTCAGCAAACAATGTTTGTACAAGAGACAATCCAAGTTGGAGCTTGGGAGTTACTTCTTCAATAGATTTTACTGAATTTCGTGTTCCACCTCCTCCATTATCCTTGGCACTGAGTACATGTAGAATTCTGACGTGATGATCGTTTTTGGATTCTTGAGATTGGTAATTTAGTACAAACTCATCAAATACTAAACCACCTTCCTTGTCACAAAATTTAATGTGATTTGCTCCAAGATCCAATCTGAGAACTGCGACAAAACGACCCCTGTAGCTCAAATACGGTACAAGCTCTTCCCGTTGCTGACTGCATCTTCTATGACGTATCTCAAATAAAGTAGCCCCTGCTCCTCCTCCACCACCTGAAGAAGATTGTTGTGATGTGCTACTATGATCATCCTCCCCTGGATCGAAAATTAATTGTCCTTTAAGGATAACAAGATTTGAATGATGCACAATTTGATCTCTGGAATAATTTAAGAGAAGAATCTTCATGTTGGAAATCTTGGAAAGGAGAAATCAATCACTAGCGTCAAGAGCACTTTTTAGGTGCACATTTTACTCGTAGTCATCATGATATCTGTCTCATGAGGAGGAGAAATGAACAATGAGACTGAAGGGATCTATGCACTGCAGTTTTATATCTCAACTGCTGCAGTGGAGCTGCTTTTTGAGTCTGATCGTGAGTTTGTACTGAAAGGATTATAATGTGCCCTTTGGAAAGGCCAATATAAAGATATTTGGAAGGGAAATTCATCCCTGCAGTCTGCATTCTTGTGCTGCTGCCTCTTTCCGTCTTGCAGACAATGCAATATAAAATATAACCGACATTCTTGAATCATATGGAGGATATTTTATATAATGAATACGTTATTATCTTTCCTTTTTCGTGTTCAAAGTGGACCACACCGGTGTGTATGTACTACGTACATTTTTCCTCATAACACTACTATGAGAGTAATGCATGTTTAGCCTCTACTACGCTCAGCAGCGACAGAGCACAATAGCGCACACAGTCATTCATTCATTATATTGTTGTTATAAGTAATAGAAAACTCAGCAGAAACTTTAGCAAAAAAATAATGTTTTCAAGTAGTTCGGATTCCCTGGCTTCTCTGCTTCTCACAATCAATGAAGCAATGTATCCACTTATCCCCGTTCTCTAGTCGTTGCAGAGAAAACTTGTGGAGTACGGATGTTGTGTGGTTGCGTCTAAAATGTGAAACTGCTACTGCACTGCTGCGCTGGCACATATATATACGGTTTTGTAAGATGGGCTTATAATGTGGATATACGCTGTATCAATTCAAGTATTTTCTTTCTATTTAAAAAGATCGTATGAATAGATAGAGAAAGCCATTACAGCCCATAACCGTTCTCGAGAAAGAAAGCTAGCACAATACGGTTGTGTGATTTATGTGATTCTGTATTTGTGTAGATAGATATGGGTATAGATGGAATAAAAGATCGCTTCAACAGAGAAATTTAGAGTGTGCAAACTAGGTGAATTCCATCCGAGATTCAGCATTTCAAAGATGAATGTACCAAATAAAATAAATTACGTAAAGCATGCTTACGTGAATGTATTTTAAAATATGAGAAAACAGCATCCTTTACAAACCTATATTTGACTCAGGAAATAACTTTTCCAACAGTTTTTGATGCGTAATGCTCTTGCTACTTTTAAATCATAATGGAATATTTGTATATTTTGTGACAGGATGAAATATCGATGCAACTGTTTGAAAACTCAAAGAGAATCAAGAATTTACGTAGAGATAGTAATATGTAGTATCATGCACACACATGATGAAAAAGAACTAGATCCATATCTACAATTTATAATGGAATTCTACGGGCTCTTGACGTTGACTGTAATATAATGTCCAGTAGAGTTTTGGTTTGTATACTTGCAATCATTATGTTTTGTATTATAATATGTTAACTTTATTAAGATTTTTCTGATTTAACTTCCTCCAGAATGGCTCTAGCTCCCAACGTCAAAAGCTTTTCTCCAAGAGCTCTACCAAGAGCTGCAGATATAAAACAAGCGTGTTCATGAAAATTCGGAAAGTTTCTTGGGAATACGGAAGTTAACTCGGAACGAGATTCTGGTTTCTCAGCCTTTCTTTTGATGCCAATGTTGCACCCTATTTCTTGCATGACGGATTTTGACCCGTCTAAGCTCCATACAGAGCCTTTAAGCACCATTTTATAATCAGACTCAACTTCGGAATTCTCAACTACAGAAAAAACTGCAACTGGGACGGAACACCCTCCTTCCAAGGTTCGCATAAATGTTCGTTCTGCAAGGCACTGCATATATGTGCATGAGTCGTTTAGAGGTTCCACAAGGTCAAGAATGTCCTTGCTATCTTCTGCGCATTCTATTGCCAGAGCACCTTGCCCCACTGCATGCATACAGTCATCCCATTCAAGAAACTGTATAAATAATAATTTGAACGTTGCGAATCACATCCTTTTCTAGGTCACACATTAATAATCATATTTCAGACCAATATGCGCACCTGACCAATTCGATCCAACCACCCCATTCTTGAAACCCCTGCGGTGGCCAGTACCAATGCATGATATGGTCCTTCAGGGTCCTCTAACTTAGTCAAACGGGTGTTTAAATTACCTCTAACATCTATAAAATTGAGATGTGGGTAGTGCTTCCGTAGTTGAGCCACTCTTCGCAGTGAGCTAGTACCTTACAATTCAACAAAGCAGTGAAGTTAAACTTTCTCCAGAACAACAATAATTGATGAGTATATGATCCTATGAACTATGTACATAAAAACACTTACCGATACAGCTTCCGGCAGGCAAATCTTTGAGATTCTTAACAGTTATTGTAGATTTAAATAAGACAGCATCACGTGGGTCCTCTCGCCTATTTAATCAGAACATTGATAAATTTACGGATGGCGGAAACGTGTAAGAATGTATGTTAAGTTTTAGCAATTAGTTTTTTCATTTCTGTGAAAAGTGATAGTTTTTCGGAAACAAAATAACTGATTCTCGGATATTAACTTTGTAACACCGAAGACTTAAAAACTTTTGTGGCTACTGACAATGAGTGTTGTAACGTTTGCCTAATCCCCTTCTTAAAAACAAGCTTTTGTTTGGTACAGTATACACGATTTTTCTCTATTTTCACGTTCTGCATTGCTGTAATTTGTATCTCTTTACTCATTATCATTAGCATCGTTTGTTTGGGCTCATTTAATTAATCTACACTGAAAAGCATTTAAGTTTCGAGAGTAAAACAGTCAAGAAAACAACCACTTTTCACTAAGAATGATCTGATTACTAATTGCGTGTAAAAGAAAGAAAGAAAGCCCTAAAATTAGTAAGCTCCAACTTTGTGATAGCTGCTATCGTAAGGCCGTCCGGGAGCTGCGTAGGCAAGTCCTTCAAAGAATGGACTACAAAATCAATTTCTTTGTTTATCAATGCTATCTCTAGTTCTTTGGTGAACAAACTTTTCTCTCCAATCTTGGACAAAGCCACGTCGAGTATCTTGTCTCCTGTTGTGCTTATACCAACTGTTAAATGGTAAAATAAATATATAATGGAAGTCTAAGAATTTTTTTTACTCAGCATACCAACTTACTGACTTCAAAAGAGCGGCCGGGATATCTTTCTTGGAGTGTGTTCACAACCCAATTTGTTTGGATCATAGCCAACTACAGTTAAATATTTAGTTGTTCAGGTGTGAGAAATAATGAGAGTAAAATATAGATATCCTTTATCGTGTAATTAGCATACATGACTTTTGCGAGATCCCACTCGAATGATTTTCTTTTCTTCCATTATTTTAATTTCCAAAAGCACTGGGGAAATATTGCAAATAACTCAGAACAGAGACTAGATCTGCTTGAAACTCAAATCACACAAATATGCACACCTTTCATATTCTCACTCCACCTCTAACACAGAATCTTCTCTGCATATGAAGCATAGGCTTAATGACTATCAGAAGTTAGCAGCAAAAACTGCGCTTCATTATTTCATTTCTCAACTTTTTCTGACACACAATGAAGTGACACGAGTATGATTCAACAAGAAATGATACTGAAAAAATCCATGAATGCTATATTATGTGAGGAAAATATAAGGAGTGCAAATTATATAATATAGGACTTCGCATTATCATTTTGTTTAAATAATTGAGTATGGAGCACATTATTTTAAGATCAAATCATGATTACACAATTTTATACCGTTAATGATGACGATGACAATTGAATGAATCCAATGCAACACTATGTATACAGGCATGCAGCATGCGGCTTGTTAACATGTACATAGTATGTTGTGAGCGAGGTTTTTTTACATGCCTGTACACATCTTATACGTATATTACTGTAAATGTCCTTGTAAAATCAAATCCAACTTTACGCAGCTGTAAATCCATCCATATGATGATGAGTATTCGTGTGTATGCTTCTGCTTGGGAATTTGTGCACAGGGTTTTAACTAATAATGCCATAATACATAAGACGGCAACATCAAGATACCCATTTATTTGTCAGATTTTAAGCAACCACCTGATGCTTTTAGACGATGGCATGATGGGGAAAAAGAACGCATATGTATACAGGAACACATGGAGTGTGGCTGAGTCTTGAACATCGAATGCCTTTTGCTATCGTTTCCCACACTGCACTGGTGTTACAAAAGCTACTGGCTGGATACCCAACATCAGTAAAACTCATATTTAAATGGATACGACTACGATCTAACAATAATGATAGGCTTATGTTTAAAGATGCAAAAAGTCATATTGTCTACATAGAAGATGTCTGGATTTTTAAAATTCAATACAAACGTATTTATTTTCGTTCACATGAGTCACTGCGTAGGTTTATAATTATTATAAATTATATTTTTACAATGCACAATTTTAGGCGACTTATTGCCTCCAGTCAATGCTAGTGTATAAATTACGAATTTATCCTTACTTATTCTTCGATTCTGAAAACTAAAACTTAAGGTTCCCAGACTCAGACATTTAGAAAACACTGAGACATGCGATCTCAAAAATGGATCAGTCACTACAACCTTAATAAAACTTTGCTTAAGAAATAGGGCTGAATAGAATACAGATCAAATGAAATCATTAATGTTTAATATCAGTCTCAATTTCAAAATACGTGACTCAGGTAAAAGCACGCAGCTTAGCACAGAATGTGCTACAATTTGGAGAGTAGCACTGACTTGTTTTTTTATGTACTGTGATACTTCATGAAGTGATAACGAAGATCAGTTTCAGTCTTCATTGTACAAGGACAATAGGCACATCGGTACAATCCAGATTCACAATGTTCCACCTACGCGAACACATATCATGAAATTAATTAGTCAAATCTTATTAATACAATGCAAATATTTTTAGCGAATTGAAATTATACCATCACAACTTACTTGCAAATGATGCATCAAATCTGACACAAGAGAAAATTCTACTCCGCATTTACCGCACTTTCCACCTTGATTTTCGTTATCGGTTTCCATACTGGGCGCTTTATCGACGTGAGATTCCATATGCTGTCTGTTACAAAGTAAGTACAAACAACCTAATTGAATATACTTTAAAATTTATCAACAGCACTATATCATATTTTTATAAACTACATGGTACCTTAAGCTGTCTGGGCCATAACAAGTAATATGACACGTTGGACATGGCATGGGTCTGGACTTAGGAGAAAACTTTTTCTTTTGATTTTCAATTGGTGCTTGCACCTGTGCAACTGTAGGTGCTGGGACATTAGTATTGGACATTCCGAATTCCAGCACTCCTTGTAATACAGGTTCACTTTCTTCAACAAACTCCGCTCCTGCTGCCCGCTGATATATTGTACATTGGTTATCATAATCGTATCTCATCGTTGGGATGCTTGATCCGTAATTGGTTTCTAGAATTCCTTCCACAATAGGTTCACTTTCGTCATAAAAATTATCGTCCCTAAAATTTTGTTGCTGGTGTTGATAAATTTCTTGGACGAAAGGCTCATTGTCAACAAATTCTTCTTGCTCATTTTCAATTACTATTTCGTTGAAAGATAAGGACTCCTTTTTATGAATTATCGTCATATGCGATTTCATTCCTTTTGCCGTAGTAAATCGGCAAGGGCAAATGTAACACTGGAACTGACCACCTCCATGTGCTAACTGTTGAAATTAAACGGTTAACAAGGATTCACAATTTATTTTTCAGTAAATGTACGTAAACGTTAAAAGACATTAATAATTACACCTACCGCAATATGTTTATTCATTTCATCCTTGTTTCGAAATCTCATAGTGCATTTGGAACAAACTTCTGGACGCGTATGTGACAGAACGTGCCTGTTTAAAACGGTTTCAGAAACAAAAACTTTCCCACACCAAGTGCAAGCATTTGCACTTGGTTCGTGGAATATATCATTTGTTGAAGTGTTTTCTTCCCCAGCCCTATTTCTGTCTGTTTCAGCATTGGTATATGTTCGTTTTCTAGTAAC
Source organism: Sinodicranocentrus sp. ZH6 (assembly GCA_027743935.1). NCBI lineage: Eukaryota > Metazoa > Arthropoda > Collembola > Entomobryomorpha > Entomobryidae > Sinodicranocentrus > Sinodicranocentrus sp. ZH6. The sequence goes on from JAHZNA010002574.1 coordinate 17,875, forward strand.
CATTTTATGCTCAGGTTTCTCCGACTGTGAGTGAATTTTACCAGCGTGCTCCGTGTTTACGTCATGGTTTTCACTTTCTGTATCTTGCGGTTTAGTTGTACGGCTTGATACGGAGATCAAACCATTTGTTTTTTGGCGACTTTTAATTAAATTGGTGTTACTCTTCTGCTCTGACTGCGACCTTTCATTCTGTTTAACTTTATCTTGATTTAATTTTTTTGACTTTACAATAACACCATGAACTCTTCTGTGAGCGTTCAATCCACATAAGTTCCTAAATCTGCAAGGACATTTGCTGCATCGAAAATTACCGTCAGTATGCGCCTTCTGAAATAACATATATACAGATATGGTACGGTAATATGTCGTGTAAATATTTACAATTACTTTACAGAACTCTCGGACATTTATTTCATACCTCCATGTGGCTCCGATGGTACGCCAGTTTTGTGAATTTAATGTCACATAATTCGCATTTCAATTGGTGGCCAGGATGTGTTATAACACTGTTGAGCAACAATAAAATCATTAATTTATGAATCGATTTCGTTCGTAGAAACGCACGTGTATTTACAATATAAACAAGCTCTATCTGAAACCCTGCATATTACAATCGTATTCCTGGATTTTTCAGTACCATAGCGTACTTGTCCATTTTTATTTTTTGGCTGGTGAACAAAATACTACGTTACAAATGTCACAATAAGTAGCACTGATACAACGACTTACCTAGATTGCACATGTGATTTGGGGACAAAACTTTCCGTTTCATTCGCATTCCATTTTGGGGGCGAATTATGGGGGGAGCTCACAGTTTTAGATGATGTACGCTTAGCAGGTGAACCTCTGATCTTGAAGAAATTTCTGTTCACATTTCTAGAAGGGCTAACATCGCTTTTTGGTTCATTTGCCAAATTGTCAATCCCATTCAACTCTACAGTTGAGCCTGCAAGTCCAAAACTGCTAACAGGTTTCTTTCGAACGGCTGATCCAGTTTCGTGCCAGGCTTTGTGCTTAGTTAATCCAACAGGAGTGTGAAAACAACATGTGCACTTCGTGCATTTATATTTCCCGTTTGAATGCGCCACCTAAAATGTTTTCGTGAAGATCAAAACCAATATTACTACGAATGAGAATAATTTTAATACATACTATATTTTAATGCAGAATCATCAAACCTCTTTGTGCTTTGGTAAATAATCATGACGAAACAAATTTAGTCCACATTGATCGCATTTGCTAAGCTTAAGACCAATACTGTAATAAAAAATCAATGAATTAAGATCTATCACTTGTATCTACAACTTTCTATCTTTCAGGTTATGGTACTTTTACCTTCTGTTTCTACTGAGGGAGTTCTTTAAAACTTGTTGTGCTTTAGTAGAGACTCTAGACAAGTTTGACACAGGTATGTTTTGATGTAGCGTTGATATATTTGATTCGGGCTTTAATAAACCATACATATTTCTTTGGGATTTTTCCCCAACTGCAGAATGGTAGAGTACCCGATGCCGCTTCAATCCTTGGCTTACTCGAAACTTACACGTACAGTCTGAACACTTAAACTGGCCATCATGAAAGTGGGATCTCTGTTCATTGAAAGTTATGAATTATCTTCACGTATGCGTACTAGCATGTAAAAGCGTTAGCTTATACCTTACCTTCTTATGGCTAGATAGTGTATATCTTTGTACAAGAATGTGGCATAAATCACATTCAATTACATTACGATCGTTGAGAGTACTTCCGTTGATGTCCAGACCTGGGGCAAATGGTTGAGATTTTAAAACATTTTTCTGATTAATCTGAAACTTGCTGTGCTTACCATGCTGTATTTTTGTATGCATTGATAAGCCATGGAGAGATTGAAATTTGCAAGAACAACTTGGACATTTAATTTTCCCATTGTGAAGGTGACATCTCTGTAGAATTCGAAAAAAATGCATAGCATGACTATGAATCTAGTTCAGTTAGACACTGAAGACCCTTTAAATGTAAAAGAAACATACCTTTTTGTGTTTAGGTAAGCTGTCCGGATGAAGAAACCTCAAATGGCAAAAATTGCATTCATAATTCTTTTCTCCGATAGCCCGCGTATGGGTCAAAATGTGCTTTCTACATTTTGTGGAAATACGGATGCAAAACAGAATAACTAACATATAATTAATAATAATAAAATTCATATGTGTAATTTTAACAAATCAAGTCACGTACTCTAATGAATTTTTACTACTCAGTATTTTATCACAGTGTACACACTGAAAGCCATGTGTTTCAGTTTCAGACACATTCTCTTCAACTGGTGATGTAGTTATTTCGTGATTTGAAAAACTATCGTCGCAAGATTTTTTTCTCGGTCGTATGCCAGTATGACCGTGATGAACTTTCAGGTGATTTGTCAAACCAGGTGAAGTCGTAAACTTACATATGCACTTTGAACATTGAAATTCTCCTCCATGGAAGTGTGAATTCTAAAATAATACAAAATTATTTTTATTATACTCACTTACAATGTCGTTCAAACGACTAATAAACCATTATTAGTACCCGTTTGTGATTTGAAATAGAACTTCGGTGCAAGAACTTCATATGACAAATGTCGCATTCAAACTCTTTGCTTGTCTTATGAGAGTTCATGTGATTCCTAGCACAAAGATAAACACTAGCGTGAAAAATTCATCAGAAGTTTTTTGCATCATATAATAATTAATAACTGTAAGATACATAACACAAAAAGAGCTGCAGAATACCTACCTGAAAGATCGTTCACCAATTACAACCTTGCTACACTTAGGACATTTGAATTTTCTGGAAGTTCGGGTTTTAGATAAAAATGCAACTTTTTTTGTCCCCACGCGTGATAGTTTTTTACCCAAAACCAATTTTTGCGTTTTAGTTCGACCAACATACCCATGATATGTTGCTCTATGAGTTGCTAAACCTGACGATGTAGTAAATTTACACGAACACCCCGAGCATTTAAATGCTCCATTGTGGTAATGAGCTTTCTGTAAAATGACAAAATTTAGAATGTTAATATTGCGCTTTAGCAAATACAAATAAGCATTGTTTACCTTTTTATGGACACCGATACTCCCAGGGTGGCTAAATTTCATATGACACAAATCACATTCGGCTTTCCTTTCACTGTACAATCAATTAGATAAATATATACATACGAGAATTCTAAAGCGGATTATTTGCATGATTATTTTTAAATGAAAATGTAATTTTAAGCAAGTATGAAGCTTATAAAATGTTCCAGTCATACGTTAACATAACCTCCGATTCCCCTAGTTGTATTTTGTTTGTTGAGATATCACTAGATTCCGACTCTTTGCCACTAGTTTAGTTTTTATAAGTTAGAAATTATTTCAAATGCAAGTTTAATTTTAAATAAAACTACTTAGGGGTATCGACGATAAATTATCTTGTTGGGTAAATAAGCAACAAGACTTGAAAATTACCTGGTAGTATTCGAATGTGATCTATCTGAACCGTTTCTCTGCCCCCTAGAATGTATCGGCCCCGTATTATTAAAGAAATCCACACGCGATTCCTGCTGAATACGTTCAAGCGCTTCAGGGTGTATGCACTTGGTTCTAAAATTCCAGTCTTCACGGTTCATTGCATGCTCTCGAGAAAGATGAGTGAACAATGATTGACTGGCGATATATCGGCAACAACAAACCGGGCATGTGTGTGGCCCATTTCCATGAGCTCGCTATTTAAAATTCCAACATCAAAGTTGACATACAACGATGAGAATTATTTGCAAGAAAAGATTTGAAAATTAAATGTTACTTTTCTATGGTTCGTTAAGTTGACAGTAGAGGCAACTATTTTCAGACACAAATTGCATTGCTTCCGATTAACTTCAGAGTGAAGTAATTGATGACTTCTGTAAGCAATCGTAAAGAATAGAAAAAGAAAATCTTCTTTGATATCATTTGACAGTTTTACAAGTCAAGTGAATATTTTAACCTACTTGAATTTTTCAGCGTCGTTTGTTGCAAGTCCACATAAGTTACATTTATAATCAGGAAAACCGTCCAGCAGTTTAGGAGTTTTCTTGCTAGATTCAACTTTCAAATTTTCATTTGCATGATAGCGATATGTATGAATATCCAAAGCCCTTCTTGCATTAAATCGGCACGAACAGTTTTTGCATGGATAATTGCCCTTCGTATGCGAGCTCTAGAGTAAATTGTTTGATTTGGTTGAAAGACTTCATAAATTAAATTCAAACAAAACAACAAATACCTTCCTATGTTGTATCATTGTTCCGTGTAAACGAAAGTGAATCCCGCAGAGTTTACACTTGTATGGTTTTAAATTTTGATGGATTAGCATGTGTCCTCTTAAAGGGGGAAAATTCACAGATCATTACGTATAAATATGATAATCAAGTATTGTTGAAATATAAACTTCATTCAAGCTACCTCAATGTTTGTGTCGATGATAGCTCTTTCTGACACACATTACACTCGTACAGTCCTGATGAGTTTTGGGATGGATATTTTTGTTTTAAATTGGAGGCGATGGGTTGAGAAGTGTTGCTTGACACGACTTTCAAGTTTTTATCTGAATGGTAAAGACTAGTATGCCTCTCCTTAGCATTACTTGCATTAAATCGGCACGAACAATGTTTGCATGGATAATTGCCGTCTGTGTGGGCATTCTAGAATTTTTTATTACAAATAGTTCATGGATGTAACATCAAATATCAATAAATCACACGAGAACAATGAAAACATAACTACCTTCCTATGTTGCATCATTGTTCCGTGTAAACGGAAATAAATCCCACATAGTTTGCACTTGTACGGTTTTAAATTTTGATGGATTAGCATGTGACCTCTGTAACCAAACAAGTCCGAGATCGTTAAGTTCGGATGGAATAATTGAATATTTCACCATAAATAATAAATAATACGAATAAGAATAATATATAACACTTCACGTTACCTCCAAGACTGTGGTGTACGCAGTTCTTTCTGACAAACATGGCATTCGTAAAGTCCAGATGAATTTTGCGATGGATGTTGTGGCGTTAAACTCGGAAGATTGACCCCATCAATCACTCCAACAGGCCTACGAGGCATAGCTAACACTGGGACATCTTTTTCGGGCGATCGTAATTTTTTAATTTTGAGCTTTTGGGGATGCATTGCCCTATTATGTCTAGATAAAGCGTGATCACTAGAAAATCCACATTTGCAAATGCTGCAAACTATTTTCGAACCCGACATATGAGATGTTTTCTGAAAATCAGGAAGCAAAAACCAGAAAGCAGTCAAAGTCACAATCTACTCAATATGCAGTGCAAGACTACTGCGACTTATATCTATTCAACGGTACCTTGTGACGATACATATTTGAATGGTGAGTAAATCGAAATCCACAAATATCACATTTGTATGGTCGGGCTCCAGAATGGGAATTCATATGATCTCTGAAACCGAAAAAATTCGCATACTGTATACAAACAAAACAGTCAAACTTTTAAAGTAAGCGGTGATAGAATTTACCGTAGTCTTCTAAGGTTGTAAAAGTTTTTGCCACATATTGGACATAGTTTTTCCTTCTTAGGTCGTCCGCTGATGCTCTCGAACAATGAACTAGCAGTTTTAGATGAAATTAGTTGCTTTTTTGCTCGCGCTATTGACTGCTTTAAAGCAGTTGATGGAAGTGTACGAATGTTATGCATTTTATTCTGATGTGCTTTACGACTACTGTCGAGTATAAATGTACACGGACAGTAATCACATTTACATTGTCCATTGGAATGACAGATCTGAGAAATAAAATAAAAATATTTATAGAATTCATTTATGATATGGAGTATAAATAAAATACAGGCAATGGGGAAACTTACTACATAAAAAGCACTTAAAATATTTATGAGATATTTAGTTTATACCTCCAAGTGACGCCGCATGTTACAAGACATGGTACTTAGCTGACAAATGGAACATTTAACCCATTTTCCACGTCCGGATTGCGAATTGTCTACATCAGTAACTCTGTAAACGAAAGGTTTCATCAATCATTTAATACAACGAAACGAAATTGATAATTGTACGATAAATAACGTTAGCTAGATTAACTTACGCAATTTTCTCCACATGGTCCCCTTCTGGTGCTTCGGGATCATCTTCAGAATAAAATACTTTGTTGACAATCCCCTTCTTACGAACAATCCAAAATTCTCTACAAGAAGAATCAGGGTAAAATTTCCTCGGTACTACAGGAGGTGGAGGGGGCTTTGGAAGTTTACTTAAATCCAAGGGTTTTCCATGCTCAATTTTTTCTTCTTTATGACGTAAATAGCTGATTTCAGTTAGAAATGCTCGATTGCAACACATGAAAATTTTAGTGGTTGTTCTAGTTTTCAATGGTCCCATAACTTCACAAATGAGATCATAAAAACATCATCATTTTATAAGTAGCAGAAGAATAACTAAACTAACTATAAATATACGTAATAAGAGTAAGCGTTTAGCACACCTTTGGGTGGATTTACAACGACGCGCCCAATTGCAGTTCTAGAATTCAACTCAGGCAGTACTTCCTGAACCGCGTACTCCATTTTTACAGACCAAGATCTTCAACTTTGACAAATTCGTTGAACAAAGGAGAACGCCCTGATTGGTGTAGTTACACCAGCTTGTCACTTGTGATAGTACATTGTGTTGTCGGAAACCTAAACACACTTTAAAATTATTCGTAATTATTTTATTTTCAATTATGCCAACTTTGTTCGGCCAATAATAACATAACTAACAAAACTACACTTATTACAATCTTATACGGTATTTAGTATTTATTACAATCATAGCAGCACAAATTATTTGTACATGCCAGTGTTTGCTCTTTTGTCTTACCATTTCAATTAAATACACCCTCAGATTCTGAATGACATGTACTTGCAAGATTATATAATTATATGATGAATGGAATGGTTCGATTCTCGATTTCTGTTCTTCTTCGATTAAACTTCACTTTCCAACCCAAACCCAAAACTTGAAATGAGTATTGGGTTTGGGCAAATACTCCTACGTTCCAAAACTAACTAACTAAATCTTTCTTTAATACTTTCATTTACACAAGCCATCTTGAGAATACGTTCAACGTTTTACATAATCAGATTTTATTTTGATTAGATGGGATCATGGAATATGTTCTAAACAGAAAACGAAAAATATCACTTTGAAAACACCTTTCTAGAAACTGAACCATATTTTATCAGTTGACAGTGTGCAGTGGCCATTTGAGTAGCCCATCAGGTACTACATCGATTTTCATTTTTAAATCAATCAGTAATTGGACTTCCTACACGAGGAATAACATGAACACGACTACCACGATTTCAATCCGTTCTTATCTTATGTACGTGTTGTAGTTAAGCTGTAAACATTGCCTTTCTTACACTACACTAGCAAAAGGAGCTCTTGCAATTGTCTCAATTCACAACACGAACACTTAAATATGGGTAGCTAGTGGCTGAGCAATAGTAGCAGAGGAAATATGAATACAAAAATGCTTTTATATGTGTAAATAGTGTTGCCTCCTTTCCAGAGAAAGTTTCTGGCATCGGTGAAACGTTTCTGTGATATGCTATCGTCTTAAACTCGTAAAATATCAACTGTATGTATTTAATCGGTTTGATGAGATGATATTGATGTGGAATTGTGAACTTTAATTTACAGTTTAGCAGAAAATAATACACCATGAAGGTAATTAATTCATGAAGAGGCAAAATGGAAGGATAGGTTTGTTTGTTTGCTGTATCAAGTGATGACAGACTTCACTTCTACTTTATTTCCCAAATTTTCGTGAGACAAAATTCTTATTGTGAATTAGTTTACTAAACATACAAAATGCAAGAGAATAAAATAATTTTTGAAAACTTCTAGTTCATTTTAACTATGTATGTACATTGGCTTCTGACGGAATTCTGGATGTAAAATCTTTCTATGTCGCAACAATTCTGGTTCCGACGAATAGCCACAAGAGCACAAATCACAAGGAAAGGGACTCCACTTGACATGGGATTTCTAGTTCAAATATACATGCATGCATAGAAATATTAATTTCAGAGTTGAATATAGATAAAAATGTACATTTTCCAATACGAGTACGTACCGTTAAATGAATGTTCAAGTTAGAGGTACAGGTGGCCACGTATCCACACTTTCGACATGTTAAAGCTACTTCCTCTTTTATAAACTGATTATTGTCATTTGCGGCATTTATCACATCTTTTTGGCACTAACGGTTTGTCGTCACAGCGTGAAAAGTTCATGTAAATTTTATATTTGCTCAATTATAAAATTCACAATCACAACTTGTGTCAACCAGATGTACGCAAATATGTTTAATCAAATTACTGGCTTTTCAACAGGTTCTGTAGAAAATTTCTCCGCACAACTCCAACGGAGGTCTTGCTTATCGTCAACTGCTTTAATAATGCAGCTAGGGTGGCGTGCCTGAGTATGAATGCTTCTACCCTTGTCTGTCGAAAACCGACAAGTACAGCGGGAACAGGGTAATCCATTCCTGACGTGATTTCTCTGCATTCAGAAACAAATTAAGGGCTTATATTCTCAATTTTAGCAAGCAACAAGCATGTCAAAATAGCCAGGGTAATTCCGAAAATCAGGGTGCAAAAACCTTTAAGTGGTCCTTTAGATTCGAAACAGTCATACTGCATAGATTACATTTTGCCAAAACTCGAGTCGTCGAGAAATGAGATTTTTTTACAGGCTTTCTTCTAATTTCCCTCGTCGGCCGTTCACTATAGGTTAGAATTTTACGGCAAAATCTTCCACGAAAGTTTTTATTGCATTCCTTTGTATAAATTCGCTGATTGCTCTGTAAATTATAAATTTCTACTGAAAATTTGGTACATATATATTCAATTAGCAAATAGATAAAAGCACACAGCGCTTAGTTAATTCTCAAACACAAATATGTTTCTGCTGTATATAATAAGAATATCAATGCATGCATTACACATAACAAACAACAAATTACCCTTTTTCCGCTTGATAATTCTAAAGCTTGTAAATGGTCCAGTTTAGAATTATTGAGTAGTCCTGAAGAATTGAATTTGTGCATCTTAACAATGTGCGTATCACGACCATGTTCAGTTCTGAAACTGCAAGGGCAGTATTTGCAAGGATGTCCACCATTAACATGATTACGCTGTACAAAATTTCATAATAATCTCAATGGCTTATCATTTCAAAACAGTTTAGGCTCTACCACCAGTAAATTACGTTCTTAAGAACAACCCAAAAAAGGTGTAATTAATTTACCTCTTTATGTTTTCGGAATGAGGATAAAAGTACCATACCACAAGAATCACATTTCTTCGTGGTTAGTTCCACATTGTGATTGTGATAACGAATCATATGCCCTATCTTAATTCGTTCGGTTTTGAAACTGCAAGAGCAGTTGGTACATTTCAGTCCATTCCCCACATGGTTATGCTGTAATAAAAAAAGGTCCGCTGTTTCAGTTCAGTCATAGGTGATGTACGCTTATACTTCATAACTGAACACTTATTATGTACCTGCAAATGTGCATTCATAGATCCCCGTGGCATGATTCCACACAAACTACATTTTTTCTTATAAGATAGCGACATAGAATGCCGTTTTCTCATATGACTTGCCAAACCTTTTTCGGACTCAAAACTGCTACAACAGTTGGTACATTTCAATCCTCCCTTAACATGACACCTCTGAAACGTTTTAAATTAAACGTTAAAAGAAAGTTTACTCAAACATTCATTACTAATATTTACTAATATAACATTCGTTTGTAAGTTACCTCTTTGTGCCGCAGCAGATTTTCTGTCAGCGTCAACCCACAAAGATCGCATTTACTTACTTTAGGTAAATGAGATAACTGGTGCTGCTTTCGTGAATGCATCGCTCTACCTGCCTCCGTTTCGAAGCTACTGTTACAATGATCACATTTGAAACCGTCAATAACGTGACATTTCTAGAAAAATTACGTACATACAAACAGTTAATAGATACATACAATTAACCATTTCTCGAACTTGTCGTACTTTAAGTTCGAATAATAAGCAGAACAGAAGTATACAGTTGAAGACGTTGAAGTATAAAAGAGATTCGTTCTACACTATAATATGTCGAGAAACACCTAACCCTAGAGTAGCAGGTAGTAAGAAGAATTTTGTACACTACACCAACGCATTACATGATCTTTGTTAAATAATTTACCTCTATATGGCGTTTAATGGTCCCGTGAAATTTTAGATTGCACTCAGTGCATTGTTTTGAAGCCACAATATTATGAACTTTGATCATGTGTCTGGACCTTCTATTATACGTTTCGAAGCTACAGCAGCAATGGGAGCATTTAAATCCGTTTAAAACATGATTTCTCTATAATAAGTGGATAAGTTTCATCATATAGTCAAAAAGTACCAGTAATAAAAATTTATATATGAAGAATTATTACGAACTTTTTTGTGTTCCGTCAATGTGTAAGTGATTTTTATTTGACAAAGATCACATTTCCTTATCTTTTCCGGAGACTTTGGCATAGGAATTGAAAATCCATGCGTTTTTACGCAATGGAGATGAAGCGCTTGCTTGGATTTGGCTCTGAATTCGCAAACGCCACACGACTCCACATAGACTGATGGATCCCTGACCTTAGTCATGATATGATTTCAAAACAAAAGATAAAAATGACCATGATATTTATGATTCTCTTCCATAACTGTTTTATTGTCAGAATATTACCTTTTGTGCTTTCACTGATGTTTTCATTGTTTTCCCGTGTCGTTGAAATAGGTGGCGACGCAATCCTATTTCTAGGGCAAAGCTGCATTTACAATCTGTACATTCGTATCCACCCTGTACATGGTTTTTCTGAAAATACGTCACTAATTTTAGTTACATTGATTGATTGATTACTTACATGTTAGCCTATACTGCGGTAAATATACTGAGAAACCAGTAGACTATCGATCATATTATTACCATTAAATGAACTTCAATCGTAGAAAATATTTTATAGCCACATAAATTGCAGATCTCTACTTCTTGTCGTTGTTGGTGCTTTTGTCCCTGGTTATCGTGAGCAACCTATGTACCAAAATGTTGAAATAATACATAATGTGAAAACATCCAACTTGAGTGTCTCCATCGACTCCATACTCCATCATCATACTACACGCTCAAATTAAACATAAGTGGGGATATGAGAAGGGAGATTATGTGACATACATTGTACATACACAAGACAAATAGAAGGACTGTACTCGTGATGCTTTTCGAACATGTTAAATCATAACTTATTTCTTAAATTATTGGCGTTATTGAAGTGATTATTGCAATTATTATAAGTCTTTTAGATCATAAACATTATTTACCTTGTCGTGTCTTCTGAAGTCTACCGGAGAGTAAGTCATGTAGTCACATTTGTCACATTTTAAGACATAATTGCTTTTATCCAGTTTCTTCTTATGCATCATCCGAAGATGAGACGATAATCCTTCAATGTGCTTCATAGTACATGCACAATCAGGGCATTTTATGCCATTTTTAACATGACAAGTCTAAACCCAAAAGATTTACATAATTTGGTAATAACAATAATTATTATTAAAATGACAATGTTGTTTAAATAAACAGTTACCTGCTGATGTAATCGAAAAGCTTTTGCTCCGGTAGAATGATAATTGCATAGCTTACATTGGCTGATATTGGATAGTTTGTACTTGTGCATCATAAAAATATGAGTTCTCCGCCCCAGTTCAGATTTAAAACTGTTGCTACAATACTCACATTTATATCCATTCTCAACGTGATTCGTCTACAACGTACAATACAAATTGCATTTATAACACATTTAACATGAAAATCTTCCTATCTTATATAAAACTAAAACATAATTGATCACATGAGGCTTCATTTGAAACAAACTATTGATAATATGTACATACAGTTTTATGAAGTTGGATAGTAGACAGCAAGTTAGTGGAGTACTGACAGAGTTCGCACTGAAAAATCTCATATTCATTCGCAGAAGTACTGTTCCCATTTTCGACGACAGGATTGGTATGAACAATCTAGTAATTTCCAAACTAACGTAAGCATAAAAATACGATATATAGTAAAAAATAAAACAACATGCAAAATTATTTGTCTTACAACCTCCTTGTGATTGTCCATAGCTGTTTGCGAAAATGCAACGAAGTCGCAAACTATGCACCTTAATTCAACAGTAGTACGATCCAATTTTTTCTTATGAGCCCAGAAGGTATGCGTTGATAAACCTTCGATTGTTTTAAAACTACACAGGCAATCCAAACACTTTATTCCGTTGGTGACATGACACGTCTGTGGAAAAGAAAGTAATCTTGTACTGTGTATTTTATACGTAGCTTTGCCTGTAGAGACGGACACAATACCTTTTTATGCATCTTGTAATATCCAAAGTTTCGCGTCAAACACCCACATATTTCACAAGACGAAAAATTCATTCCCGTTTTTGCGTGCTTCAAATAGATGTGCTTTTTTAGACCATTCTCCGATCCAAAGGTGTTTTTACATTGAGCACATTTGACTTCATTTATAGCAGGACAAACTTCGACCTGTTAAATAAAAAATATTGAGCTAGCATTTGGTTTCAAAAAAAGACAATAAATTTCTATTTAGAAAACATGTTGCAAAAAAGTTTACATTGTTTTGAGGCTTTATTTCCTGAGCCACTATTTTTCTGCCCAAACCATTTTCTATTTTGTCAGTTTTATCCTCCTTGTCAGCAATAGCCGTAGTGGTCTGACGAGAATGCACGATTTTTTTACGCTGTGAAAAACCCTCGCTAGTTTTTAAGCCCTCGGATATATTAGAATCCTGCAGTACATGTGAACAAAATTGCTTATAAGAAAACGCAAAGAAATTGTTCGTGAGCAGAATTAAATAGAAGGAAACGCTAAACAATATGTTCCTATTATTTTCAAAATTTACATTATTGGCAGATGTTGAAGATTGTGTCGCAGGTAAAACTCTCCTTGCATTTTGACATTTATTTTTATGACTGGTTAGCTCGGTTGCAGTAGCAAATGAATATCCACACTCGCACTGAACTCCACAAATGGCATGCGATGCCTGTAATAATATCATCGATAAACCATTTTTAATTACAATTTAGTGACCCCGTCCACAGGAAACTCTTTCGTCAATTATTCTTACGAAATCCTTGCTTACATTAATATGTAGTTTCAATTCTACACTATTATTAACACGAAATTCGCACAGGTCACACATAAGATTAGCGGAAACAGTCTCCGTCGAATTTGGTCTACCCCCAGAGACCACGGAGTAGGCGCAATTCGTTGATTCAGAGTCACGAGCATTCCTTGAATCAAAAGAGCACTTAAAAGTGCCAGATTTGTCAGTTTCCTCATCAAGCACCTGATTTTTAGGATGTGAATTATAAAGGTGATTTTGAAGGCTTTCTTCATTCTCGAATACACAATTGCATCCTCGGATCTTACATTGAAATGACCCTTCTTTAACGTGACAGGCCTTAAAAACAAAACGATTTTACAAGCCTGCTGAATATCCAACTCTAATGATTAGTTGTGCGGACAATTTTAGTACTCGGAGAATAAATCATCATTTATTGATTAGATGTATTTACCATTTCATGAGTCAGCAGGTTATAATTTGTCATAAATTCAATTTGACAAATGCAGCATGTTCGCTCACTTGTTTTAGTTGCAGCTTGAATATCTACAGAAAATACAATATCATATTACATTATGAGCTAACCACTTCGGTCTGCTCCTCCGACTGTGGCTTACTTAACTTCACTACAACAATTTACGATTTTAGTTTGCATACAATATATAAGATTAAAACCTTTAACATTTTGGATTTCTTTAGCTTTATCGGGACTATGTTTGGATTTTTCTACTCCGGCATGTTTCCGACGGTAATGAACTTCCAAAATAGTTTTTTTCATAAACGATTTCAAGCAGAAACGGCATCTGTATTTTATAACTGAGGCCTATGAAGAATTTCAAGATTTCAGAAAAAAAAGCACCGTTTGACAGACTTCATTAAACATCGCGAACACATTAGGGACAAAGAAATTTAAACGTTGCACAAAGCTTACCTGTGAAGATCCCTTTTCAGTTCTGTTAAATTGGTTTTTAAGTTCAAATTCTGTAAAATTTTGTACAGAATTAGAATTTCAGAAATCGATATTATCAAATCATGACGTCTAGTATCATGTTTAGTAGAAGCTAATGTCGATGAAAACTTACTTGACACAATTACTTCATACGGATTGTGAATTTTACGTAAATGACTTTTCAGTTTCTTTTGCCCTCTAAAAACACAGGGGCATTTAGTGCACGGGAATCCGTCATTATTCAGTTTGAAAACGGCCTATGTGGATTTAAATTTTAAATTGTAAATATTATTACGATGATATATTGATAAAAATAGTTTTTTTTCTGGAACAATTGCTGCTTTAAGTTTTTTCTCGTTAAAATTACAATTTAAGCTCAAACTTTTTTTGACAAAATTTAAAAGCTCATCCTTGACTTACCGGTCTTGATCCATTCAAACCTTGAATACAGCTTTTGACTTTGACGTTCTGAACAGGTATGTCTTCTAAATGTGTGGCTACGTCAATACTGCCATTTCGAAGATGATCCCGAACGATATGAGCATTTAATCCTGCCTGGGTTCGATAAACGCGAGAACATAGCGAACAAGAACTCCCGTCTTTAACATGGGCACTCTGAAATTGCATTCATTAACAGTAACAGATTCATGTAAAATAAATTCCAAATTTCTCGTAGGTGGAAAGTGAAACTACTGTTTCAAAAGCCTTTATGCGTTTTTTGCCGAAGGCCACATTTATCAAAATAAACCTTAAGGTTTGTTGAATGCACATCTTGAAAAAAATATTGCCTATAATTCTTTGTGGAATGGAATATAATCCTGAACTAACATCCATCCATACTATGAGTAAATGGAAATGGAGTTTAGACAACGACGAGCTGAGCTTAAATAACTTCAATTATCATGATTAATAAGTTATACGCTCGATTGTAGAAAGTATATCACTGCTCAAACCTGTTTATGAATAGCAACATTTGCCCGGTACTGGGATTCGTAGCTACATAAGTCACACCGATGGATCCTGGGAAATAAGGAAACCGTTTTCTCTCGGATTTTGGATTTCTGAAAATCGCTATTAGCAGAGTTCTCTGTAACATTAACAGCAGCAGCAGCAATAGCAGCATCGCCTATGTCTACCGATTTTGACTGGTGTTCGTTGGAAAAAGATTTTTTGATACTTTCATTCTGCGCTTCTTGCATATGAATATTATTCTACAACAACAGGAAGTTTATTTAATACTTAAATGATGTAATCACAATATAAATGCCTTTGATACAACAGAAATAAATATATATAACATATTTTATACGGGGGGAATTAGCACCTTGACATGCTGAGTGATACGATGAACTTCTGCTGTTACGAATTTGCAATCACGACATTTGAATTCAGTGCTTCCATGAATAGTTTTCGTCATTCTAAAAAGTGATAGCAGTTCCATAACTGGAGATTTTTCTAACTCCTGTTTTGATTTCAGCAAGGTTAACTTATTTCGGTGATTTTCAGTTCTGGTTTTATTACTAGTCTTCCCAGTAATAATCGATTTTAAATTGATTTGCTTGTTTTTCCTCCCTTGGTCCGCCTTTTCAGTAGCATTTCGGAGAATCTAGAGTTTCAAAAATTAAAAAAGTTAAGTTATACAACTAGTAAAGTTAGTTTTGCTAACAACAGATTGCTCATGCTCATGTATCTGATTGCTTACAACTCGTGTTGTTATTTAAAAAAACAGACAATACACACGACACATCATAATTGCAGCTTTTTTTAAAATGCTTCATTTTATGGGCCCTTAGTTAATTAGGGTAATTTATTATTAGTACATTCGCCATTATGTCTAAATATAATTATCTGAGCGCTGATGCTGATGATTTAGATAATTTTAAAGCTATCAGCTACAACGGCTATAAATCAAATTCGTGAACCACTCTTCCAGTTCCACCGATATAAATAAAAATTAATCGCCCGGTCTAGACTGCTTTTTAGCTTTCGAAGTCATAATGTATGATGTAAGCAAAAGTTACCGCCCCTCATTGTCCAAGGAACATTTTAGTCATTTACTTAATCCCTAAAAATCTAATTCAATGTGTAAGAGAGAGATCTAATGGTGAGTTGAACAAGCTATGCATTGAACGACTGAAACCTACCGTCATGACTTCTCGTACACATTTTAATTGCAATTAATCGACCGTTAATTATTCAGATTTTAAGTATTTATAACTCCGAAGTCCCAACAAGTCTCAACTAGCTGAATATCAATTTGGGGGGTTTAGGGCTAAGCGTTTTATCTCGTGCGCCAAGTTGCGCACTCGGGTATGGAAAAACACGACGATTTCGAAATTTGAATTAGCTATAACTCCTCTTCTAATGCATGAGACTCCATGAAATTTAAACCATGCATCGCCACCCTCGAAAACCAATTAATTTAAAAACCCTACATTCGGGAGGGAAGTTTAGCCTCCATGGAGGGTGGAGGTACAAATGTTACATCATTCAACTCCCCAGGTCATGGGGATTCCAAAAATACAAATATTATTGTATATTTAACTTCGTAATAAAGAGAGCACAAGACACCACCAAAACACAGTGACGCGTCAGTGCATACTGCATAGATAAGAAAATGAAGTGTACTATATAATCCTTGACTATCAACTTTGAATATTAAAAA
>JAHZNA010002575.1:0-37360 GCA_027743935.1 Sinodicranocentrus sp. ZH6
CTTATCTTAGTATATGTACATTCATTCATTGCAGAACTTTCATCTACGTATTTATGATTGCCTTACAGCGAGTTTATTTTATTCAACTTGCTAATCGTCGTGCATTCCTTTAAGTCTGAAAAACAGTTTTATAATCTGTTGGTGTCTTAAATTTTGTGTCCAATCCATTATAATTTTTGTAGATTTTACTATCAGTATCCAGTATTTTGGTTTAGTAAACATGCCGAAGCAGCGCGCATCAACTCCTTTTCAAAGAAGAGCAAGTTCACGGACACGGAGGAGTCCGAGAGGATTTACCCCCGAAACTTACAGAGGTGAAGTCTCCAAGCATGCTATGCACAGCGCTTTTCCATCACCCCACGAAGCTTCTGACACCCTGAATTTTGTGAATGTCAAGATAAAAAGTGAAGGTGATGTAACGGCTACTCAAAAGACACACCCTTGCACCATTTGCCGTAAAGAAGGCTCAGCTACGTCTTATCAATGTGACGGTATGAACCCCAGCATCATGCAGGCGTTCCATTCATGCTTGGAAATATATCGCGATCCAAGTCAATTAACTGAAGCAGCCAACATGAGCCTTCCATTTTGCCAGATCTGTAGGGATAAAGTAGTGATGTTATATACACATCATACGCAGTTTCAGATCTCAAGACGCCTGCTTGCTACTATTAGAAATGATCTGGCGTTTACGGTCATCAACTCTCAAACTAGTGCCAATGAAAGCGTTCAGCGAGGACCTCTTGAAGCAGTGCGAGGGCAAATAATTGAAAGTACGCCTTGTTAAAAGAGTAACAAATGGTATATATCAATAATATATTTTCAGCAACTAATAATAATAATTGCGAACATTTAATTTTCAGGGTGGACACCAGAATTTCTGCAAGAAAGTAACCACCGTCATAAATTCACCAACAAACATTGAATGGACCTAAGATTATATTATTAAGATGATGAATTCAAAGAACGCAGAATAACTTGCAAAATCATCGTTTTCTTTTTTGGCCAGCGTTCGTTCTTAGGCCTGATCCTGATACTCCTGATTTCTTTTTATTCATTTTTTCTAAAGTCCTGAAGATTTTCTTACGAAGTTCCTTTTGTCGTTTTGTCACTTGCTCTTCAACCTTATGTAGTTTTTTCGTCCTTTCAGCATGCTTCTTTGCCTTATCTTGTTGTTCCCTTTCGATCTTCTCATTTAATCGTGATTTTAATGTACTGAGGAATTTTGACATCTGTAATATGAATAAACATTTGGGTTTTTTGGATATTGAGGACGACTATTTTATTTCATCTATTACTACTCCTCTGATATAATGATGTGTAGTAATAGTATCTCCCTCTACTATTTTCTATTTTACCTTTCTTTCATGTGGTTCTTTAATAACTGCTATGCGTTTTGGGGCGATTTCTTTAGCTTGTACTTTAGGCTTCTCCTTATACGGAAGTTTAGCCTGTAACGTTTTCGGAACTTTAAGAGGTTTAAAGGTTCGCTTTTCCCGTTCAATTTCAGTATACAAGCTATCCGGGTTTGCTTCTCCTTGTAAACTGCATTCCCTCTTAAGTTGTCCAAGGGTTTTTAGTAGTCTCGGATTGTTATCAACGTGGTTTGCAATATTTAGGAAAAATTTTGGAATATCAACAGCAACCCATGTTCGACAAAATACGATATCTATACAAGATCAAATAGGCAATTATTTTTGGAACTCATATCATCATATACGAAGAAATCATCTCGACAATATTTACATACCACTCATTAACACTTTATCTTCAAAAGTAGCTCTAAACGCTCCGGGTGGTGCCTGTAAAGGTCTTTTCACAACTCCCCTGACACCGGACACTGTCTTAATTTTAGCTCCCACAAACTTTGCAACCTCAAGACGTGAACTAAACATTCCTTGGATGAAGGCCGATTTCTTGAAAACTTGAGATGGCGCGCCAACGAGTTTTAACTTTTTCACTAGTTCTGCACTCTTGTCCATGTCTAAAATTGTACCTGTCATTGTGATACGAAATCCGTCAAACCCACGAGGAGCTATTCCCAAAATACCTGTTCCTTGTGGAGTCATAGGACCATAAAAATTTGCAATACAATGCAAATGTTCCGGAGTGTATTTAATCATCCTGTTTCTCATATTATGGTCATGGACCGAATACAATGCTATCGTTTGAAACCGTCTCCAACCAATAGACATTATAACTGGGTCTCTAGTCTTCAATATTTTTGGATGCCACCTATGTTTCTTTATCCGGGCTTGTACAACTGCCAATGTTTCTTGATTAGGTGAGTCTAAAGACCCAACAATTAATGGACAACTAGCTTGCGGTTTAAAGTTCACGGCAAATTCGTACGGCAACCCTGCAATTTCTATTCTGACATAAGTTCCTGGAGCGAAACCTCGCAAATCCTGAAGAAGGACAGGGTCATCTATTTCTTCAAAAAATTGACGATTGCTCTGCATGGAAAATTTTATGATTAGTATTTTCAAGGAGTTGTAAATAAAATAGCTTTTAAAACGGCTTGAGTAATCAAATTTTTAACCTTTGTTTGCTCCTCCATCACTCCTTTCCATTCTTGATAAAAACTCTTTCCTTCTTTTCCATCGTCATATTCCATATCAAACCTATCTTTTAATTTCTTCTTTAATTCTTGACGTTCTGATTCACTTTGAGGCTTTCTATCTGCGTTTGAAGATTTCTCCGGCTTTTCTTCATCAAGCATTTCGAAATCTCCAAGAAAGTCATCTTCACTATCCTCATTTTCAGCATCTAGCAGTTCTTTTGCCGTTTCAGCATAGTCTCCGCCGATGAAGAGATCCTTTAATTCGTTTGTATCCATCACACCAGCGTCCTCTCGAATAGCTGCATTGGCATTATCAAAATCAGCTCTTGAGGTGACATTCAAGTAATCTTCTGCTGGATCATACACCATTTTTTGAATCGATCTGCTTCGAAACCTGGAATAAAATGCAGATTCTGCTTTGGAAAATCTGGCTTCCTTTTCAGAATTAGAAGTCTGGGAGAAACGGTTAACTTCGTCATCAGATGTTTGATGATTGAGAATGACTTCTGCATCATCCGCCTCTTCTCCACTTTCATCGTCTGAAGCATGTTTTTCGGATTTTATTTCACCAGAAACGTCCTCGTCTGACGTTTGTTCTTCTGATTTTAGGTCATCCGATAGATTGTCAACTTCTTCCGTCGTTTTTTCTTCAATGTGTCTAGTCCTAATTTTTTTTTTGTTCTGGGTCCTAACCTTATCATCCAAAAACTTTTCTGTTATGTCGTTAGGGTAAGTAACATTATCAGAAGTACCGTTTTCCGTCTCACTATCATTTTCAGACGATTCTGTATCAAGGTAAGAAGAACGTGTAATCCCTACATTATCCAAGGGTTTACGTCTACTTTGTACAATTTCAGACGACTTCAATTTTGTGTGTGAATTGGAATCAGATTCTGGCCTGCAGTCGTCGTCGGACTTATTATCATCATCACTGTCATCATCCTCACTTTCATTTCCATCGTTGTCGTTGTCGCTATCACTATTATCGCACACTTTGTCTTCGTCTAACGAAGCCTTTAAGTTTTCAATTTCTGCCTGAATTTCTTCTGTGACATCATCATCCAAACTTTTTTTATCATGATCAAAAACTACCTTTCGGCGTATTCGACCATCCTCGCTTTGAACCCTGGTAAATTTTCTTGGCTTGAATGAATCCTCACTGTAGTTTTCGTCTACATTGTTGCCAGTAATATTTTCTTCTTCAATTTCCGAAATCTTTAATTCGGCTGACTCACTGAACAGTTTCAGACCAGCAGACTCAATTTTTGCATCAAGTGTTGTTGTAAGTTCACGAAGTTCATCTACATAAGGATTTATTGGTGGTCTATCAACATCCCTTCCAGCTTCCTCGATTGAATCTTTGTTTCCTTTCCGCCTATGACTATGACTCCCACCGAGGTCAATATACACCGCATCCTGATCATATACAATACCTCCAACACCACAGAATGGAGCATACATAACTTTTTCTTTTTCATTTAGTGTTCGCTTGTAAGTTCTGTCTTTCATTGGAAGCGGGCACGGATCCGGAAGTTGTGTAACAACTTGTGGAGTGTAATCTCCGAGACCTGAAAGCAAAGTCAACATGTTACAAACAACCACCAAGCCAAAGATACACTAACAATTATGTAAAATCGAAGATACTTAATACATACGAAATACAAAAGTTCTTCAAACTCAAAAAATTACCTGGAATATGAACGGAAACATGAGGTTTTAAGAATGTACCGTGCACATATCCATACATGCAAACAGTTCGGTCAACTTTTGAATTAAGTCTTACAGCTTCCAAAGATGTCAGATCTTCCAAACGATCCACAATTACGTGAGAGTGATCAGTTCTCCATTGCGTTGGTCTGAATTTCATGACTGATACGAAGCGTGAAAGGTTATGAATTTCGTTCTTAGGATATGCGTCAGAATTCGGGAAGTAACCAGAAAGATAGAATAGCTTGGACCCCGGATAAACCTCAGTCCAGAAACGATGTTTAAGTGTTTTCTTGACCTTTTTAAGTTGATTTTTGTTCTTTAAAAGATCCAAATGTGTAAGCACACCCATAATCTGAGGAAATCCATGGACCTAATGTGACAGAAATATGTTACAATACATATATAAACAATATATTTTATAAAAACAAGCAATTATAGTTATTAACCTTCGGCCGTCAAGAGTATTTATATATAATTTTAGGGTCAACGTTATCCATATCAACTTTATTCTTGTTCTTTTTCTTTTCTCCTTTTCTTCCCTTTTGTGACGCCCTGTGGGACTTATGTTTGGAAAACACATCGTCGCCCTCCATCTTGAAGTCAAATTTCCGTTTGACTAATTTTTGATCAACGCACAATATCAAACTTCCACTGCTTATAATTTGCAATTCTGCGTCTTGCTAAGCTTATAAACGAGAAATTTTCCGTATAGATCCAAACGTTAGTTCATCACAATTGACGATGTTTAAAATAAAAGAAGACCTGAAAACAAAATTGATTCTTTAATACACCCTGTCACCTCCCTTTGTCATTTGTTGTTCCCCCTTTCAACTTACTTACTTACTTAGCAAATTAGAACTAGCACTCTAGCACCTTCGTCTCATATGCTAAAAACAAAATTTCTTCACTGTTTATATAATTGACGAAGCTGTTCGAGAACAGTTTGTTGACAATCCAATTCGCCAAGCAAACACGTGCTTTGCCAAGACAGTACGGTACGGTAAGCACAGCACTGACAAGCATCAAAATGCACGGTGATCCCACATAAACATTCACTCTATGAACATCGATGTCTTGTGGAGTGGGGTGGAGCGTGAACTTTACGAG
Source organism: Sinodicranocentrus sp. ZH6 (assembly GCA_027743935.1). NCBI lineage: Eukaryota > Metazoa > Arthropoda > Collembola > Entomobryomorpha > Entomobryidae > Sinodicranocentrus > Sinodicranocentrus sp. ZH6. The sequence continues at coordinate 5,381 of JAHZNA010002575.1, forward strand.
ATGTATTGTAAACCTATCATGCATCCCATAGTTTTCTTGTTAGACAAACGCAGCCTTTAAGGATTTGTCTTAATTCTCAGGGGTGCTTTTATGCAAAACAAATTCGACTCATTTAGCGACAAATACTGACCTGAGATTAATCATCATAAAATTTTAACTCATGTATTATAAAACTACAATATCTATGAACTCATTTACAATTTGCAACATTCCTTTTTGGTTCCTTAATCCTTAAAACTAAAATGTTTATCCAGCAGTCAGGCAGGCCTTGTAATTTATTGGGCGCATTTGTATTCTCATTGAACAATGAATATGAATATCTATAAGGTATGCATTGTCAGCATTTTATCCCATACCTACTAACCAATTCATGTTAAATACATTTATTGCTACATCTTGAATGGTTCATTGAAGCAATACATCAAAACATAACTCTGCATTCCATGCAATATGAATTATGATGAAAATGAATTATGAAGTTCTCACAGAAAATAATATAATTCGAGGCTCAAAGAAATGAAAGCCAAACCTCAGCAAAGAATAAGAACATTTAAAAACAATTCGTATAAATCAGTACAGACATTAGCGTTTTATTAATTTTCTGAAGTGCATCTCATGATCGAAGAAGTTTCGGTAGATAGATCAACAATCGTTTTGCTTTTTAGTTTCGAGTTCTTCCTCCACCTTTCACATTTACCTAACCACTGAAAGTACTATATCGGTTACTCTTTAATATGGATAATATTAATTCATTTTTTAAGTGAAACAGACACAATTTATAATCGCATTTAAATACCGGAGCATACTGTGCAGGCTAACAGGAGATTTTGGTTGAATGGATCAATTTAGGGGTTTTTGCAAAAGAGCTTGAGGAGAGAATTAATTTTTGATATTTTTACCATTTACGCATAAGTAGTTGACAATGTTATGTGTACGTGTGCTGTTTACCAGTAAAGATTATTGAGATTTTACTAAGTAGTAAATGAAATTACATAAAAACTTGGCACACATAAGTACTAAACGAAGCAGTTAAACTTAAAACAAAATGATTGACTAATCATCTCAAGTTTCTATTGGCCAACAAAACAACGTATTAGCATACGAATACCGGTAATAGTACTGTTATGCGTTGTGAGAATATATACAATACAAAATAATAAGTTAATAATTTTAGTAACGTAAAAGTGCTTATAATTTTAAAAAAAGATATATCTAATATCTGCAAACTACAATAATACCAATTATTTGCTGCAGAGTGATAAACCTTTCGTTTGTGATTAGAGGTTAACTTTACACAACGAAGTAAGAAAGGGATAACAATGCATTCATTTATTTGTTAGAAGTATAACTCACCAAAACAATAGACTCACGATTAAACTGATAGTGATAATACGATTTCACGTATAGGTATGTATTATAATTATATTTTGCGTCGACTAATAACTATCAGAACCTTGTTGCAGCAGTTTATAAAATTCATTATATGCTGCTTTCTTCACCACCCCCGTCATTCATATTTTTTGATAATGTCACACTTGGACCTCGAGGAACATTCAATCCTCCACGCATCAAGATCATCCTCACTCTTTGCATATATGCTTGCTCCTGTGCTTCATCTGTTGGAGCATCTGAAGGATCAGGTAAACTATTCATAAAATCGTTCACATTGTTGTTAGGATTTGATACCTGATTATAATTATCAGCCATTGCTGGCCGTCTACTAACATTATTCGCTGCGTTGGTATCTGAACGACCATTGCCGCTATGGTTGCTCCTACTTGGAGTTCCACCTGTGCTCCCTTGCCCGTGCCGTTTCTTCCCCATCTCACGTTGGATGACTTTATTAATGTACAAGCCGGCTTCTGATTCCTGAATTTCTGGCATGAAAGACAGATGTTGTGCAATAACTTCTCCCCCAAGATGAACTACCAATGCGTGTAGAATGGTTTTCATCGTTTTTAATGGAGTGATATCGTGCCCTTGAAACGAATTGAATGGGTGATTCCTCATAAACATGTTAAATTCTGTGAGAATAGCAGTCACGTCCCAATCGTAATTCCATTGTTCCCAAACTGAAAATTGCTTTAAGAGCTTCCACTGGCATTTCATTACCAAATCGAGCATGCGCGGTTGTTTGGAAGATGTAAGTATTTCGTTTAACAGTCGAATTAGTGCACAAGTCACGGCGTTGGGGTCACTTTTTTCAATTATTCTTACTACCATGATATTTATCAAACGTACGATAGGTGCAGCGTCCGGTAATCTTTCCAAGCTTGCATCAATGATTAGTAAAAGAAGATTTTGAATCAGGTCCTTTATCGTTTCTTTGCTCGCTTTTTGTGGTAAGAATTCTCCTTTGTACAGAGAAGTTAGGAAGGCAACAGCACATCTATAGAATTTATTAACTTCTATCAGTCTATCTGGACTTGCGCTCTCAATTGTAGCCTGAAGTCGATGAATCTGCAGGCTCGTCATGGACAACATGTGATCCACTCTGTTCGACATTATTTGAACTATTGAAGCATCACTTATCATGGAATCTAACTGTGTGAGAGCTTCCATCGACAGTCGAAGTTCGTTTTGCCCAACATGAGAAATTATTAAGTCAATACTTTGAGATGCTCTGGAAGGGGCTGGTTTAGCCGACTTATCTTTAGTTAGCGTTGCCGCAACTGGAACCACCATTTTTCTCGATGGCAATGAAGGAGGTTTCTGTTTCATGAAACCTTCGATATTTGTATCCAGTAATTTCAATTGTGTTAAGGGTGGTTCATCCCGGAACATGTTCTCAATGGTGTCAAAATCTAATCGATATTTCTCAGGAAGAACATGTGCCTTGGGTGCTTCTTGAGGTGGTAGTGCAAAATTTTGACGAGCAAGAGGAGGTGCCATCATCATTTCTTCATCTTCCATGTTGTTGACAGCATTGATTAGAGTAGCGTTAAGATTCTGAGGCTGAAGAATGGTATTACCTACTGCTGATGGGGGTATCAATTTAGAAGTACCTTGCGGCGATAATGTCGTGGCGTTCGGTGATGAACTATTTGACCCAAATGATGACTGATTACTTCGCTGCTGTGGTGGTGGTATCATTGTTGAAGGACGTTGTTTTCCGGCCCTTTTAATTCGTTCCTCCAGTAACGACTGGTCTTTATCTGCTAACTGGCCTATCATTTTATAAGTTTTCTCGCCCTCATAATGATATACTTGTACGACAGCATTCAATGCAGCGTTTCTTACTCCATTATCCCGGTCAGAAATCTGCTTTGCAATCTCTTTCAATCCCGAAGCTGGTGTTGGTTGAATGACAGTTACACCAATGGTTGCAATCATATTCGCCAATTCATCTAAGCATTCAGCTCGTTGTCGAGCATTTTTGGATTTAAGTCCATCCATGATAAAGGAAAAGACTCTTTGTGGGGAATGTACCAATGAAACTAGTCTCAGCAACCCATGCACACTAGTTTTCACATTTTCTTTGGGATCGCCGATTTTCATTAATAGGTAAGGAATGAATGCATTCGCTTCAATATCCGGCATTTGGTAGCCAATATCTCCAAGGATGTGAAATACTTGACTGAGATAATCTAAGCTTCTGATCAGTACAGTAGGGTTTGTGTCAAAAAATCTCAAAGTAAGCCATTTCAATATTAAATCTAGGTTGCTGATTGTCCCATCCATTCCATAATTCAGTTCCTGAAACAGTTAACGTTATCATTCACTAATCAAGATTACTTCATAATAATTATGATTAGATAATCCTAAAAAGTTATTTTTCATAATAGCATAGTATACAAGAAAACCAACCTCAAGCAAAGTATCCAAAGCACAGATATGTTTTTTGAAATCTGTACTAAACATATTTGCCATCAACATTTTTCCAATCCCAGCGTTGGTCATTAACTCCTTCAAAAGATCAATAAACTCTTCTCGGGGGGTAGTAAATGTCCATCTTAAGATCCTTAAACGAGTTTCATCCAGGATTCGCTGCTGTTTTGGACTATTCAGAGGAAGATTCGACCCGATAGGATCTTCAGCAGGTTTCTTGGAATTTGGACTTGTTTTATTAGTAGGTTTGGACATCGTAGCTCTTGGATTCTTTCCTTTTTGCCCTTGTGAATCCACAGACAAGTTTGTATCGCTTCCCGATTTGTTTGCCCGAGGCAATGATGAAGCTGAGGTAGATTTTGAGCCTTTCGCTCCAGCACCGGAAGAGGGTTTTGTGGATGGCAGATTCAACGGGAGATCATTGCGAGCTTTTTCCAAAGCTGTTTTAACAACTTTCTCAGTACCGGGCTAAACCCACAAGTAAGTGTTTAATTTGATAATTACAGAAAGCATAAAAAGGTTGTCTTTCACCATCAATACCTTAAAGTTAGAAGTTTTTCGAAGCATCAACTCGTATCCTAAATGCATCATGATTGGCATTAATACTTCCTGAGCAGCACGGCGAACTTCTGCACTTCTATCCTCGACAGACAGGTAGACATATGGAAGACAAGCTAATAATTCATCTTTGCTAACAGATTTCACTAAAAGATAAATAACAAACACGAAAATTTTACTCGGTACAATATATAAACATTTCGTCCGCATTACGAATAATGAATAAGACATTTAAAAAACATTCTTACTATTAGGTAAACGGGCAGTTAACCAGTTATATGTTTCTGTGCGAGCGTGATGATTTCCAGACTTCAAAGTATCGGCGAAAAATTCACTTTGGAACAACTCCTGAACTCCAGCATTGTCAGCCCATGCATCTATACAAGCCGTAACCTGGGCCCGAACCGTAGTCTAAAACAGCAATACACAGCATCCCATGTACATAAATACTCAAATGTAATACAATCTTGTACGATTGATGAACAAAAGACTAAAATAACTCTCAAAACTCACCTTACTATCACCTAGACCTGCAAGCATATTGGGTAATAACGTAGCTATGTGATTTTTACAGTACGGACCCAATGCCGGGGCAAGATTTTGACAGACGAGAAATGCACTTACGGCCAAGTTTTTATTAGAGTCTGACAACCGCAGGGCAAGATTTTGAGGCAAATCTCCTAACGAAGGCAAAATATTCTTTTTGGTCGATAATACGTTCCTTAATTTATCCAGAGCTTCTTCTCTGACTTTCCAGTTTTTATCATTCATTTCTGTCATTAAACTTTCCGTCAAAAGACCACTTATGTCAACTCTCGCTGATGGGTCACCCCCAGCATTTTCGAGCGCATCATCATCTATATCCTCTTTGCTTGGACTCACAGCTGAAGTTTTCCCTCCACCTCCTCTGATCCCATTTGCAGATCTTTTATCGCCTGCTGGTGCTGTAGAGGGCTTTTTAACAGCACCAGCTTTCTTAGGAGCACCACCACCAACATTTGTGGTAGAGCGTGCAGCTGATGCAGGTTTCGGCTTTTTCTCCGCTGGAGCTTTGGGTGCAGATATGACGGCTTTTTCAGCAAACTCTTTTACCTATAGTTTCATTTCAATAGCCAAGTCATGTTTAGTTCATCCATCTACTTATTGTTTATGCTGTTTATATAAAAACAAAATTAAATAAAACTTGCCTTTTGCATTTTTATTGGATCTAAATCTGAAATATATGGAGCCATATTTTTCTCTCCCAAGTATTTTAATGAGACTCCCATCGTCTCTGCAGCCGCATCTCGTACACCCGGGTCTATGAGTAAAATAAAGTAAAAATTGACAACCAATTCTAAAAGCTATGACATGAGACATGATAATAGCATTTACTTTTCATGTGTCGTGGTGACTCAAACGGTTCAAGTCGTGAGAAAAAACCTCACATATTTTAAAACCAAATGTGATAACATAATATTCAAGCCCATAACCAAAGACTAATTTTAGTTCGATTTCTAGTACAAATTACAGCGCATTTACCAACCTGATTCGTTTAAGTTAGCTAATACTGCTGTAAAATAACCCTTCATCAATTTCTTGTCCGACATTGTTTTGTATGGTGATTTTGCAAATCCTCTAGCCAAAAACAAGCATGTTTCTGTTTTCACAGCAGGATTCTTGCTTTGCAACGCCTGAAGAACGTCTTCTTGAATTGCTTCAAGATTGGTCTACAGTAATATTATAGACGAAAATTAGTAAATTAATCGAATTAATATATATCAAATGAATAATGGTCAGGTTAAAATATCGTGTGTACCGCTTCAAATGAGGCATCAATGGCGGTTCGCATTACAGTAACAACACTAACTTTCTTCTCTTTGAACTTTTCCAATATTGTTCCGATGCATGAAGCGGCATATGGTGTAAACTTTTTTTTCAGGCCACTAGCAAGTCCACCAACACATTTTCCAGCTAATGTAACCACCAAAATGTTAGTGTCTTTTCCTATAAGTCTCTTTAGAGTTCTAACGAGATCGGAATAGTCTCCAGGTTCCAATTTCGGATTTGCCGTAACAAGCGTATCCAAAGCTTCCATTGCTTCCTTCCGTTCCTGCCACTTCTTCGCTTCACATTTTTCATAGAAATCTTTAGGCATTTTTGCTAGTATGTTTACAGGATCCATCAGATCGTAAGGATCAATTTCTAAAGCTCCTTCATCCACCACATCTTCCCCTTGAGAGATATATACGAAAAAAAGAATTAAATATTGACACCAATATTAAATGAAGTCGATAAAAATACACAAAAAAGAGATACCGTCAGCATCATCGCCATCTGCAGCATCTGCACAATGTGCAGCTTCTTCCATTTTAGCTTGTTGAGATCGCAACAGCCTGGTTGCTTGAGGTTTTTCACTACCCAGTTTTTCAAATTCCGAATCCAGTTCTTGTAACTACACAAAATGAACGAAGTTATTTGTAAAAATTCATATTATGTAACAGCAGTCAGTCTTATTTACAAAGTAAAAACCAGGTTCGGTATACAGCGTACAACCCTAGTAAAAATCAGAAATTAGCCAAGCTTACCATGACTGGTTTCAAAGCAGATAACTGAGGTTTAAGAGCAGCCCCTATCCAGCGATAGAGCTCTATAATGAGCTTTTTTGTTTCATCTCTGACGGTTTTATCTCTATCTTCACATAATGTTGGGATTTTTTTCACTAGCGGCTTAAGATTTACCACTTTTGCCCCGAATTCTCTGTTTGTAACACAAAGCAAACACGTAGTATAAATATAAATAGTTTACACATGATGTTCCAGAAGATGTCATGCTACATTAAGCCTTATTAACTTAATCTAAATAAATTACCTTAATATTTGCGAAAGAATTGCAATACATCCAGACACAACTTTGGGATTTTTCTGCTCCATTCCTTTCGCTAATTCATCCTGCACTTGCTCTTGCTTCTCAATTTCAACGCATGTTAACGCTATTTCTGCAGCAAGTTCTTTGCTTTTTGCCTTTGGAGCTGTTATGCATTTACTGACCACTCCACTCATAACTTCTGAAACGATTCTCCCAGCGCTTCCAGATCGTTGCAGAAACAGGAGGGTAATTTCCAGTGCTTTCTCTTGAGCTGCAGCATTAGAATCCGTAGGAAATTTTCGAACCCAATTGCCATATTTTGACCAGTCAGGATGCTTTTCTTCATATATCTTTTGAAATATCTTGTTGAGCTCGTCATATGCTGATACGCGTGCTTTCCAGTTCTAAAGTAAATATTGTAGAATAATAATAATAATAATACTCTCATTATTTCAAAAAAATAATCCTTCTCGATTTTTGGTGATTGTCACTTGCTCTCGAATATGTTAAGGAAAGCTTAACGAAAGCTTGGGTGTTAAATAAAGTATATCCTTTAAATAGTCAAAAAAATGTCTACTATAATAATAATCTCATCTAAAAAATGACACTAAATTACAGTTAACATCTTACCAAAGTAGGTAATTGCATAATTTCATTTCACAAGTTACATCAAATACATTTACCGGAAAGTTTACACATGGCTCAAACCGGAAAAGCTCAAACAAAAATGGATGAAATCAGGAATGAGTTGTTTGCGACTGTGGTGACGTGTGAATATTTTTTGACATTTTGCAAAAAATATTTGTCATACTTCAATAAACTATTAGGCACTGTTGTTGCAGACATTAGATTGAATCAAAGATGAACAGTAACAGAAGCTTTCATTCGTTATGATATGGCATCATGCAACTGGAAAAATGCCAGCATGTCCGCAAACAAAAAAGTTTATACATCTAATTCCTAAACTAAAAGATGTTTTCAACACTATGAAAGTGCAAATGTGGAAATACATAGTTACATAGTATCCATTTGTTAGCAGCAGATCAGAATCCAAGCCAAATTTGCTGAGGCTGATACGGTTCTCTGATCAGAACAGAACTAAAGTATTAAAAAACACGGAAATACTCTGGATCTGGAAAACGAACTAAGGTAACGAATTCCAATGCCGGCGGTACAGTATAATATGAATCGAACAAAATGCGGAAGCAATCCCGATCCTGAACAAACTCAATGAAACATGATGCCAAAAACTAACGACGCTTATTTGCTCCTGATGTAGCCCACTTCCCTGTTGAAAGCTTCCTGATTGTTTTTGGTGATTTTCGAAATCAAGCTTTTCTACAGCATGTGCGTGTGTGTTTAAAACAGGCAATGATGCATAATTTGGGTAAACGGCCGATTTGTTTTTACTTCGATTAGATTGGAAACCAAACACATCCACCACAGTTGACAGTCAAAGTATGGATTGTATTTGTAAATATGTTTACAATAATATTTAATTTAAACCATTTAATGTACTTTCTGTAATCATGAATCATATTGAGAGTATCAGGTAGTAAGTAGTATTAACTTGAAGTTTAGGAACCATACCTTGTGCGTGCATCTATCTTCCAAGGAAAGCTTCGAGAAATCGACCTCTTCTTCAGCCATTTTACTTGAATGTAAAACTATTCCACAAAAATAAACTATTCGTAGGTGACGGTATCAGTCATACAGTAAATTCGACCCTTGTTTTTATATTTTCACCGACGTCGCTAATTTAATCTGTAAAAAACAAAAAAATATTTACATTTAATTAGAGCAGTTCTTTAAAGTATGGAAATATTACAAGCATTTTACTGTATTCCAGATGTTTAAACTTCGTTCGATTGGTCGTTAGGTAACCTCATGACACATTTTCCCCTTCTCCAGCTTTGGGTTACCTAATTATAGCGATTAGCTCTTAACTTGTACTCGTAGGTGGCCAACTTTTCATACGTTTTTTTATCGTGGCATTTGTGGTTTCAAATTTGATACTTTGATTCCATTAACATAACATAACATAACAAATCGCTAACCCACAAGTGAAAGTGACACAACTGACACACAATAAATCGAATTAACGCATCGACTGACGTGACGACAAGACAATCGATCAAAGTATGAATATTGATATATTGAATCATTGGGGAAAAAACCTAAGATTTCTAACTACTAGTCACTAGTCGTAGTCACTAGTATAATGATAGTCGAAGAGAAAAACTAACCATAGGTAGAATTATTGAATATATTTAAAAACATTCCTGTCACATGCACAGATGCACATGTCGCATCGCAAGGCCGGTTCACTTAAAAAAAACTTCGTCCATTCCATGGATACTCCAACAGGCGGAGTACCAAGGACAATAGCGGCATTCCCTCGTTGTATCACGTATTGCAATTGGCAATACTAATGATTAGATTAGCTCACAAATGACACCACACCACTGGCTTTAAAATCTGCATATTTATAAAAATAAGTAAATTGAATGTGGTGTAAATATTAAGTTTTATGATGTAGCTTATGTAATATGCAATGATTGATTCATTTGTCATTTGTGATGATGGAAAGTGGAATAAAAGTTAGAACGTAGGAAGAAGGAAATAAGATGTGCTATCAAGTTCAAGTCATCATGATATCATGAATCATTGCATGTGTCATGAGATGAGTTGTGAGTAGGCAATAAACAGCCTCTGTGTAGGACTTGTGCTACGTTTGACTTTTGACGGTTGTATAAACAAACACAATTTAATTACCTAAGGTTGAAGGTAGTCTTTAGTCAGTTTATCTTAACCTAACCTAAATTTGAATTAAGACAATAGCCTCTCCATGAACGGTTGACGGTCGGTGTTGCGTGGAAGGCTACTAAAGTACTAACTATAATTATATATCAACTCACTCAGAAATTTTCAACTCGAAAAATCTTTCAACACTAAGATCATAGATCACCTTCAACCTTTCATATGTATGTATGAATTTCATGATCAATTTTTCTTTTGAAAATATTATTATTACTGTTTCCTCCCGAAGAGGATAGAGGCAATCTATCGAATGCTCGAGAATAAATAAATTTTATTTTTAAAATGTCAACCATGAGCACCGTCTCATCTACTTCAATAAACTTCAACCTTTCAATTTTCCTTTCAATACCCATGCCCATCCTTCGATCATACCCGACCGATCTTAATCCCTACCTTCTCCTAACTGATATTGTCTAACATTTAACATTTACAACTACAACTTGACTTTAACTTAATCAATTATTATTTGTAGTACATAAATAGGCAATAGGACCCGACCACTAACATGAAACTATCTTTGCATTGCTTCGTCCATTTAAGTCAACTGTTTACATTTTTAAATCCAGGAAATTGGGGGCGCTTGTAAATATTACTAAAGAATGTTTATGGTTGACTTCGCCACAGACAACAACTGTCAACTGCATAAATACTAAATATAGGTGGCAGTGCAGTGGTTAGGTAAGAGGGATTATTGTTATTATTGGTATAAGATTTGCACGTATAAGTGACGAGTGTCGAGTATGAATGTTGAATGTTGAATGTAAGTACTTACAACTTAAGATGTAAGATGAGAATAAGATGAGAAAAATTTTCACATCACATCGACACACTTTCAACTAATGACTTCTAAAAACTAAAATGAAACGGCTAAACAACCGTTACGGTAACTTGTGTATAATAAAACTGAGTTTGAATTATGAATTAAGTCACAAGTCCACCGTTTCTAACCTAGCCAGCTTTCAAAGTTTGTGTTTTATTTATTATATAATTTAATATACAACTCCGGATTGGACTTTCTCTGTCATCCGTCCACTGTACCTGACCTTAAGAACCTCATGACAAAGCTTTTTAATAATAAGTAACAAACAACAAACGAACTGACGACTGACGTTTGCTTGAGGAAATAAAATTATAGAATGTCAAATTATTCCGTTAATTTTTTTAAATTACACGCTTACGCGAACTGATATAGCTCTCTAGCCACAGGAAAAAAAAACAAAATTCAGACCGTAAACATTTCGTTTGCACTATAACGGACCAATCTATATCAAACTGCGCTGAATAACGTTGTATATGTATATTGTAATATTATTTTTTCTCGATCGTTACTTACTTTCAAGTATTCTTCATCCGCAACAAAATCAATCTAACATTACAAAAAAAATCTAACGATAAAACAGATACATTTCTTTTATTTACTTCAGTCAGTGTGTAATCTCCTTTCAAACGTCTTCTCTGACTTTTTTGGTTCGTCCGTTCATTTTCATTCCTTTTTTCAGATAGACTAATACCAAACGAAGGAGAGAAGTTCTGTTTTTGGTCTTCTCTGCATTCATTCCTTCCCTATTCAATCTCTGCCTGTCAGTACAACCTTATACCCTTACACATAACACACACACTCTTTCTAAAAATTCATATACACTCATCCTTGTACTTTTTTCCTTATAGTCATCCTTATTACACACACACAGTTTCATATGCATATTTTATTCATAAGGATATCCCATGTTTATGTGTGCACGTATCAAGCCAACGTATAATTCCTAAAAAGCATATACTAGTCAATGTTATTATATTGCTCTCACCTTAATATACAACGGACAAGGGAAAAGGAACGCTCAGTTGCTACGTTGGTGGTAATATAGACTGCACTGTCAGAATCAAATTATATATTTTACTTTAGACTGTTCACTCACTCACTACCTGGTTCACTACGGGGGAAACATATTTTGCTCTAATTATGATCCTCCCAAATGCATACAACTTTTCCTAAAATTTAAACCTTTAAACAAATTATTATTGATAGCGTAATTACTCAAGTTTGTTTTAATCATATAAAATATATGCATACCCTCGGGAACAATTCACATTTCACATTACAATGAATATGCTATGCACTGCCACCAACGTGACCAACGGTCCTTTTTCATTTTGCACCTTTCATTCATGAAGGGCATAGAGAATGTAATGCAGACAGACAGAGAAGCGTTTTGCATGTATGCTTATCCGATTATCCGTATCTTTTTTCAAGAACTGCATAAGAATGCGACAGCATCCCACACAAATTTCGCCTTGGAAAAATACCTCTGAGTTGTAGTTTGTGTTGTGGGATGATAAAATGTGCTGTTCTTACGAGATTACTCGATTACTCACAGGTATGATTTTATTATGCATGAAGGCCTGAAGAAAGGAATATTAGGATTTATGCGTATTGTTGTAACATATAAAATTGGAATATTTGGTGGTGGCGAATAGTGACGATAAGTGATGAAGTGAATGTGCACAAGCATTCTATGACGACCTAGCTAGGAGAAGTTTTTGGAGTAAAATATAAGTTATGCGTGGAAAACAAAGGCTGTTAGGAAAAATAGGGCTTGAGTGATTGTTATGGATTTTCTTGACTAGAGCGAAAAGCGAGGCTGGCCGTATCATAATAGTAAGTTGCTGGGTATGACCATGAGTCATTTTTCTGGTGAATTTGGAGTACGCTATTAAGCTTGCAATTCAAAGGCACAGTCCGTGAGTCCTTATTTCACGTGTGTAAGTACAATTTTTTGGCTTAGTTGCATGACTTTTGTCAGCTACTGGCTTGAATTATATTCCAAAAATATAGAGATGATTATATGCTTCCCTACCCCGCTGCAAATGACGCTCTTCATTAACAGCTCTTAATGATGACCTTCAACGCTCCAACGAGGTGATGTTATTTCCGATGATTGCTGTATTTTTAATTTTGCTCCGCTGGAGTAGTACAGGGCTAAAAGGTACTATTGGATAAATGAATTGATGCCCCCAAACTACATCGCATTGCACTAGATGAAAAAAAATTATGCAAACTTGAATACTTTATCTGGGTCCCGAGGGAAATGCTCATAGGTTTAAATAAGTCAAATTTTATTGTTCAGTTTCGGCTCATGTGCACAAACAAGCAACACAAAGGCTTAAACACTTACATTTCGCATTCGAAATTTTAAGCTTATTGATACTGTTACCGAATATATACATTATCACTGCCTTGTATTCCTTACTGATTTCATTTCGGTTCCGTTCACTATGCTCAATTGCTCAGACAAACTCATGCAGAAAAATCTTTGATTCAACCTCCCGTGAAAGCATGCCATTCTGCATTTTTATCAAGCTAGACCCTGTAAAAATATGCATTACTGGATGACAAAATATACTCGTAGTTTGAGAAAAACGAAATGCTTACTATCAAAAACTTTTTGTGAATTGAAGTTCATGTTGGGTGCATTTTGATAAAGTATAGTATTTATATCCGGTCTGCTTTTAGCTTCTTTTCATGAAGAAAATACTTATGAAATACCATTTTGATTAAAATGGAAATCTAAAAAGTTCACATAGACTGCAAACTTTCGTTCTTTTGCTCAAAAAAAAACTTTTGCTTCCATATCCGTCATCTTTTTTGATAAAATCATTGTCGTCTCATGGAAAATATAGACTTCTTTGCACTGCTGTCTATCTAACATTTCAATATATTTTCACTAATAATACTTAGGAAGTGCTTTTCGAAAACCTTCAATTTTCGAGTGTGTACAAGTATTTAGTAAACGTCATATTCTCGATTCGACTTATATATTTAACAATAAAATATCGCGTGCCAGTGCAGTCAGCTATTTCACATTTTACGAATATTACGATGCGTCTGAAAGTTATACTAGTACACTATGTATGTGTAACTGTCAAGTACAAAAAGACTAATCTAATATCTAACGTTTTTTCGCGTATCTACTCACTCAGTAAGTTATGCAAAAGGAGAAATCACTATTATAAATTAAATTAAAATTAGTTATAAAAACAACTACTCTACCCTATCCCATTCTAAATAATTATCTAGAATTAGAAAATAAACCCTCATTTTTAAAAATCCTAATTTAAAAGAGCAAGTATTTCTGCATTCCTAGAGACAGCTCTTACCTTACCCAGTACTTTAACGTAAGTATCACAAAATCACATTCATCTCTATGTTTCTCTCGGTTTTTGTCATATAATTTACAATAGGAAAGTTACAATTTTATGTCCAAATTGTAAAAACCGGAACAAAGTGTAATGTTGTATTTAAGTAAGATGTAAGACATGTCAATGTCCCATAATTTAGGACTGTCTGCTGTAGTCTGCTCACGTCCGACAAAGGAATTATTGCTTTTCAACCATGATTTTTAGTCTAAGTGCGTAGTAAGACAGAATTCTGCACACAACAAGAATCGCAAGAAGACACAAGGACTGCTCCAAAACGTCTATGTCAACTGCATCAATTTGCTCGAGAAACTTTTTCGGATGCTTGAAATGGCAATATGCTTGCGTGCATTTTAAGTTGTCTCTGTCAAAACCATAAACCGCGGTGAGGGTCGACTGGAAGGAGTACTTTGCATACGAAATCCACGAAACCCAGCGTAGGTACGCAGGAACAGCTTTCAACGTGACGAAGAAACCCGCAAACAGGAATATGGGTATTGTGGTTATCGGTCCAATGAATACCGCATTCTAAATGAAAACAAGGACAACAAATGACGCATTTGAATCAATCAATGAAACCATCTGAAATAATAAGGTCAAAGGAAGGGTATGACTTCACAGGAAGAAATACAAATTTAAAAAACATTCTGGATGCTTTCGATATACTACTATATGCATTTCCTATCATTAATCATTATCAGCTAATGTACCTGGACATGACATGCTGCACCGATAAGCAATCCGAGAGACTGAGCAACAAGAGAAATGGCAATGTGCATGGCAGCCACAATCCAGAATCTAAACGCTTCTTGGGGTTGATCTGTCATGTAGTAGGTTATTGCCACGTAGAGAAGAGGAAAAAATAACTACAAACAGACAAATTTATATAATTAAAATATGTAATTATTCACTAACATGCGATGCGTGCTTGAATTTTTTTTATTATAATTCAGTTTAATTTACCTGGAATGGCAAGTCAGCGCATGTTCGAGCCAAAAAGTACGACTTAAGAGAGTACCAACAATTCAAATGTTCTCGGATGAGCACCCCACGTTCCAATGGAACTAAAGAAATGGAATTATGTATTTTAACATGCATTTCGTGGAAAAAGAAGTGCAGTTAAATCGTAAATTAATTGATGGAAATTTTCAACTTTGTTTATACTGTAAGTAGCAGTGTTTTTAACATTTAAAGAATTTAAAGTCTCGATTCATTAGAAAAATGGAACTAAAGAAATGGAATTATGTATTTTAACATGCATTTCGTGGAAAAAGAAGTGCAGTTAAATCGTAAATTAATTGGATATATTTTTTCGCATACATGTCAGTACAGTGGACATCATGGATGAGAAAACCATGAATAAAAGTCCGAAGAATAGATTTCCCGCGTTATTAAATGCTTTGGAAGCGTCATTACCAGCGTCATGATATATAGCTCCTATTAAAAGACCAACCAGCACTGTTGATGCGAACCTCAAATGAGTCAGCATCTGTCAAAATGTCAAACCATATTGTTGTAAAATGCATTTCTTGATACGGGTTCATTAGCTTAAAAAATCATTTGTTTTTATCGTTTCAAGCTTTAGTCTTACCATATCACGAGACACACATAAAAATGAGCGCTTGAGTAGGGTAAAAAATTGATTTGAGAACAGTCCTAATCGTGAATCGTCGTGCACAGATTTCATAATATATCGTGAATCTGTCTCTGAATCTATTAGTGTCACTGCCACATCCTTCTCGTAGTTGGCGTCGTTTATTTCTGGTTTAAAAATTTTGGCTTTTCCCGGAGGCGTTAAAGATCTATCTTCCAACCCTTCAGAAGCTCCATCAGAACAATCGTTAGCCAAACCACTCGAATCGGAATCTGAGCTAAGGGCTGTAGCCTTTGTAAGAATTGATATCCATTGATCTCCGTAGTCTCCACTCGCTATTTCAATAACTGTTAATGTGAAATGAGAGAATAGAAAAAAAACTATAATAATAAAACTTGTGGGATTGAGTACTGAATTGAAGACTACCAAAAGCTTACCGAAATCTGCTGGATTATGATATGGTGGACATTGCAGACCTTGGCGAGCAACAAAAGGAACCACGGATCTTGTGGGTCCACGATATACACACTGTCCTGCACCCAGCAGATATAGGGAATCGAATTGTTCAAATATCCTCGCCGACGGCTGATGTATGGTGGCAATAATTGTGCGCCCTCCTTGAGCTAGTGCTTTGAGAAGAGCAACGCAACTGTAGCAGGATGCACTGTCAAGCCCACTGGAAAAACAGAAAAATGTAATCATTAAGAGCATCAATTTTCGTACATCACATTTATAACCTAATAACGGTCCTTAAGAAAAGGGTGAGTAGTTTTTAGGAGAAAGTTGTGAGCTTTTCAGAAGTAAAATCTCTTTATTGCAAATCTCACCTTGTCGGTTCGTCGAAAAACATTATGGGAGCTGGAAGAAAGAAAAATATCATATAAATGCTAGGTGCTTGAAGTTTTGTAGCCTAAAAATGCAATACTTTACAGGAATTTAGATTTGTGCAGTAAAAAGGGAAAGTTTATATACCAACAAGCAGAAAGGAATTTATCTTATAACTACTAACTATAAGCCAACATAACGTACGATTATTGATCAGTTCAAGGGCAATTGCTAGTCGTTTCCTTTGACCACCCGAGATGCTAGATGCCTTCACATTTTTACATTCCGTAAGTCCTATTATATCTAGGATTTCACCTATCTGTAAAAAACCAAAAAGAAGGAAAAGATATTTCATTTTGCTTCCTCTGGCCTTGTGTGGAGGTAGTCCTTTGAAGAGAATAATGGTGCATATACTGCAATTGTGAATGTGTGTTACTTCTATTTCATCACACTTACCACAAGTTCCCTTTGACATTTGGGAGTTTTTCTTGGTAGCTTGAGCTGAGCAGCGTATTTCATGGACTCGTAAACCGTAAGATGAGGTAGCAATACGTCATCTTGCATGATGTAACAAGACATTTTTCTAAACTGGGTCAGGTCCCGAGGCTTGCCATTAACACTGATAGTGCCTTGCACATTGTGTGTCCTAAAAAATAGACAATTTAATCTATTTAAAGGTTTTTAGTTTAATCGCTGCATTCAGTATTTATAAGAGGAATGGCACTGCGGCATTCTGCTGTTTATCAGGAAAAAAAATTAATGGGGGAAAATGCAATATGCTTACTTGTAGCCTGCGAGAATATTCATGAGAGTGGATTTTCCAGCGCCAGAAGGTCCCATGATGGCTATTAAGGGCAGAATTGTATTATTATAAGAATGTATGAAAGGTAAAGAAAGGCATCCTCTAGGAGTTAATTTTAAATGTAATGCAGGACCGATGAGGAGGCATTACCTGTCAGTTCTCCAGGTTTAATTATTCCAGATGTATCCTTCAATATTGCTTTCATCTGTTTGGAGACATACGGACCGAATCCACCAACTGTCAGGGAGCAGTTCAAAACAGTAATAGTTAATAAGCATGTAAGGAGAAACACATAATTTTGTAAATAATTATGGGAAATGGTAAACGTGATAAATTCTATTTTATCTGGCAGTTGACATCCTCAAATTTTAAGCATAACTTACACTTTCTAGATGGTGAATCCCGAACGGAAAAGTTCAACTCATTGAACTCTAACGTAACTGGAGGATGATTTGGCAAGTGAGAGACAAGCATTTTTCTCGCGTTTGTGACTCTGGAATAAAAAAAAATACAAAATCAGTTTGCGCTTTGACTACCCTTGTTAAATTTAACAATAGATGGTTGAAGTTTAAAACGACTAGTATTCGCTCGTTCTAATTATAGTAAGATTTTTGCGTGGGAAACAGTCAGTGCCGGGGGCTTCTAGATTTTTCTCATTACGACATTTTCCACTGAGCAAATGCATAAATTCAACAAGAAATGCATAAGAATTTTTCTCCTCTGTCTTGAGTCATGATTGAGGTGTATATTTTATGGAACATTACTTTCGTGGATTTAGCAGAATAGGATTAGGATTCGTCAAAATTGATTATCATATTAATTGCTTGTTCGTCAATAAATCAAGAAAGTTATGGCGGAAACCTAGAAAAGCTTCAAGCACAGCTAACTTTGGTTTGATGTTCTTACCGTCTTGGGTCAAGGACAATCAGACAGAAATAATGATAACCTGAGTAAAAAAATGCTTCATGTTCAGTTACAGCTCTTTATGAATAATTTATGCTTTATACAACGTCTGAAGAATGCTTAAGGGAGCCTAATGATTTCAAAAATCGTTTGAATAAATCAATAGAAGCTGAGGCGATGTTTAATTCTTAAATTGTAAGTGCATATATATGCTCATGAGATAAGCAGCCCGAAGCTTAATATTCCAATATCTCATTTCATGAAATATACCTGACTGTAAATTTAAATTTAATCGTGAATAAAAATCGCCAGTAAATAAACCTCTGGAAGTTTGCGATGTAGATATACTAATATCTGTTTTGGTTTCAATTTTTGAAAGCATGCTCCTGTGTTGCATTTGAAACCATTACTAGAATTTAAGGACATATATGCTGAACGGGATACACATAACGTATTAATTAAAGATTATTGTAAGTTAGTCATCCACTATGAGAAGGGAAACAATATTTCCTTTCATCCCTAAAAAATGCATATTTTAACAGACGAGTGAAAAACTTCATGTTCACGATAAACTTGATCAAAAACTTTTAAAGAAACAGCTGGAGAACCTGGGAATTGTGATAATGACTTTCAGGATTTTGTGCCGTAAGTATAGTTCTCTAATCGTTAGTTTCCCATCTCAGACGTGGCTGCAAACAATGATTTTTCCCCCACTAACCCAATAATATCAACAACATTTAATCGACAAATTGAATCGAAGAATATTTTTTAAATATTACTATATGGTATAGAATATTCGAGTTATTCTCTTGTATATAAACGCCTTTTGAATTTGAGCAGTGAGCAATATCTTGTGATTTTGTGTTCAAATAAACTTAATTTATTACGGCATTACGAGAATTCCTCTTTATATTCTTCCCTGTGATGAACGTAACTTAATAACGAAGCGATGAACTAATAAACTATTGTAAGAAAGGAATAGAAAGAAGTTTCACAGAAATATAATCTACAAAATTCAGATTTTTAAATTTTACCCAAAAGCTTTTAATTTAATTTATCTTTTAAAATGCTGAAAAATGATGTAATACACGCTGTATGTAAGGTTTTGAAGGTCAGGACCTGGCGTATTAGCAATACAGTTTGTTCTTCTTCAAAAATGCTGAACAATGATATATTATTTTTGAGACTTAGGACCTTATGCAGGGCCTGAAGGACCTTTTAGATTTTGCTCATTCTCAGTTAGTTAATTAAACCATCCGTTTACGTATCGATTGCAAAAAACAGAATTTGAAAAAGTCAAGTGGTTCAGCCTGGACAGCGTGGAATGTGAACAGGTAAAAATGTTCGGCCGGCGGCCAGACTGACAGAGTAACTTATAATTAAGTCACATATCCTCCAGCACATCATTGTGTATAATATGTCACCCATCTAGGATTTCTCTTCTGCAGTACATTATTTTTGTGCTCCACTCACTGGTACTGACCCAGTTCAGTTTTAATTGCCCATATAATTTTATGATTCAGAACCTCCAAGGAATAATACGATAAACCAAGGTCCCTCAACCCTTGCGGAGTAAGAGTTTCCATTTCTTCGTTATTGACTGTCTTATGAATAAAGGCGTTCTGGAATATCCTAGTGTAATATTGTTTTGTCGAACGAGAGCTCCAATTTTAAGAATTATTCCTGGATTAGGATCAACTAAAAGTGAAAGCGCTCAGTATATTTAAAATCCATGTCATTATGTGGATGCTTTTTTAAAAACTAGATCAGAAGATGGTTTTTTTAGGGAAGGAACCCCACTTTTAACAGATGGAATTCTTTTATTCAAAGAATTGAATGTACTACACGAATGAAGAAGAAATTGGTGGAAAGTTTTAACCTGCTCTTCTTCTCACTGTTTTGAGGATGAACACTTCCGTTTTTATTTAAGCTGGGCATTTTAAGTTTCACGAGTTGCACACTTAATTAGCTTTGTATTATAAAGGGCTGTCGAAAATGCCAAATATTTCACTGAAATTTCCTAAATTTTTCCTAAGCAGCGTCAATACTTTGGTAGAGAAAAAATTGTGTGTGGTTTTAATTGACTCTTAGGATCCCAACGGTATTTTGTGCATGTGCACGTCGATTCTGAAGTGCTGACTGATAAACTTAGTTTTAACGGCCGACATATATGAAATGCCTCCTGGTCCTCTCAAAATGTTGAATATTATACAATCCTGAACTCGCGTATGCGTGTCAACAACGTCACCATCACATACAACATACAATTGCCGCAATTGATCCAACTACTTGCAGACAAGAATAAATATAATATCTAGCTTGGTTATTCAATGCGACTACAGCCAGGCCAACGCATAAAAGCCAGGCCAATGTCTAATTCAATTTAAATTGACACATGCCAAAAAATTAAATTTAAATGCTATTCATCACTTTAAACTCAGCTTCTATTACTATTACTCATTTCATCAGGAATTTAGGTAGCTTAAACAAGTTAAAGTGGCTTTTTCAAAGCCAACGTTAGTTTCAATGTGTCGTGTCAGCGTCAGCAAACCAAAAATTCGAGCAAGGCTGTAAATTTAGGTGTCTGTCTACTCTTCAACTATATATCTGCTAACTACCAATTACCATTTAATATTTTTACTCCAATTTCTCATTCACTCCAGCAATTCCGAAAAGCTGGAGGTAGGTAAAGTCAGTGATGCATACAGAGCTATTTCAATTTTAATACAATGGCAACTAAAGCATAATTATTTTGCCACCAGTCACAATTTTATGTGTGGTAACTTGATGAATCTGGGCATAAAAATATATTTAATTGTGTAATGTCGAACTGCTCATCTAATTGTGACCGCAAGTCACGCTACCAGTTCATGCGTACCAAATGAACAATATTACATTTCCTATATTTTTATATTTTAAGGATCCACTTAGGATTAGAATATAAAAGCTCACTGTTTGCATTTAAAAAGCCATGCACACATTTCGATATTGAAAAAACTATAATTTTATACCTACGATAGAAATCCAAACAACGTCAACATGGACAACGACACTTGTTGTTTTCTTATCAGACTGCAAAGACGCTAAGACAAGAATAAAAAACGTGTACCTTGTGAATAATACGATTGAAAATGTGCAGATACATGAGGTTCAATTTACTCAGGATTTTTGCCTATGCCAAATACCAGGGGAGGAATCAATTAAACTTTGGAATACTAGACATAGGACATCGTATGAGCACAATCGCACAATGCAAATTTTCGTGTGTATGTTCCTAGCCTACTTTTCGTGCTCAATTGCTTGGCACAAGTTCAGGATTTCCTTTCCTTTAAAATTCAAGTCTAAAACATGGTTTATGCCAGGCATTCACCTATCCATTCGCCATTTTTATAAAATTACTATTAACGGTAATAAAAGGCACATTAAAAATGTATTTTCAGGACACATTATACGTAGGTTTACATTTCCAGTTTAATTCTAACAAATATTTCTTTCATTACATCATTTTACAAGGAGGGCGGAAATGAAATTTTAGTGAAATGGATGCCCTACAATTTGTTCAGTTGTGTCAGATGCGCTTATTAAGATTGAGTCATTATGGGATTAACTTTGTTATCCATACGATAGACTACTTTTTTTGATCCCTCCAAAGTTTCCTAGTTTAAAGTTTTAAACTTATAATAGGCCTTCTTTGAAGCAATTTGCTTTTGAATGGTTTGCAGATTCAGAAGGTTTAGGAGTAAGATGAGTTTATTCAACCAAATGGAAACGGTATAATGAGGTCAACTGCTTTACATAATACCGTGTTTCATGCTTCATGTATCCAGAAGCTGTACCAGCTATTTTTCTTTGTACAAATAAAACCAGATAGTCGAACTGCTTAATATAAACTTTTAACCTATAGTATATATGCATAGTAAAGGGAAAATTAGCACAAATTCTTGCCGAAAGTTAATTCAGTTAAGAAAATAAACATGCCACACAAATACAAAATGCAAACATTTTAGGTTCACAGAACAGCTTTTACTATCATCAAATTCAAATGCCAATTGCATACTATGTGGGCTCAACACAACTTACTCCGATGACCAGAACCAGTGAAGGAAAGCAATAAAGTTAGATCATATACGATATACATATTAATTTACCTTCGCTTATAAAATTTAAATTAGTGTATAATCAAGTCACAAGCTGTGAGTGGCAGAAAGAAATTATTTCGTAATTTGCTCAGGTGGATTAGAATATGCTCCGTGTTTGTAACCCAAGAAAGCCGAAACCAGCTTTGTAAAGTTTGTTCTATGTAGTATTTTGACTAATTACTCAAAAATGATTTATAATTCATTCATTTTTTTATTTTTAAAATCAGTACCTGCTTGTCAAGGACTTATAGACTTAAGAGCTATCAAATTATCACAACACACTGAAAAACTTTTTCGTCACTAGAAGAACAAACAAGTGAATTTTAAAGTTGTTCATCTGTCGAACTATATAAGGGTCTTTGCCACTTCCCCTATGAACACCCTAGGTTAACAGGTTAAGTAAATATGCCAGATGGAGAGCGCAACAAACGAAGAAATTATATCAATTTTACATCTCTTCCCATTCATTCCAGAAATAAAAATGGGAAGAAGATACCGTGAAACATTTTCACATTCAACTTTTTTCAAGCAAAATAACAAAGACAAACCATCACATACATATCCCTATTAAATTGTATTCACACACTTCCACCAAGCTAGTCTTTGTTTTGTTGAGATTCCAGTCCAAACTTTGTGAATAAGCCACTAAGTGATTCCCACACACAGGTTTTATATTGTTATAATATAATTAAAGATTCATGCGATTTCCTTCCTAAACCAATGCAATTTTTTAAAAATTTGTTTTGAATCATAGGCAGAAAATACCAAGTCTTAAAACAAAAGGGTTGTCGTATACGTTACATTGCTTGCTACATCGACACTATGCGAAATTGCAAACAACCGAGTCAAAGACTTGAATGCATGCATTTGTGTACAGTATTCATGGGTGAAATGGATAGCAAAAACCTGACCAATCTTCTTTTAAAAAATACTTTGAAACATGAATCATATCTTCGTGCAAAAAAAATCAGGTACTCATTCGCAAATGCGTTTTTCACTTTTTGTCTCACTATCTTATACGTGTTATGTAACAATTTAACCTGTTATTTTCCTGTTTAAATCACATCATCGAGACGACTTTCATGGTTGAAATGGTAAACAATTTTTGGAATTATGTGGTCTTGGTTTCGACAA
Source organism: Sinodicranocentrus sp. ZH6 (assembly GCA_027743935.1). Lineage (NCBI taxonomy): Eukaryota > Metazoa > Arthropoda > Collembola > Entomobryomorpha > Entomobryidae > Sinodicranocentrus > Sinodicranocentrus sp. ZH6. The sequence continues at coordinate 29,025 of JAHZNA010002575.1, forward strand.
GGAAGATCAAGAACTACTATCAATGAATGAGCTTGAACGCAAGAAAGGAATGAAAGTAAAGTCAAAATGTGCAGTACAGGTTAAAACATTATGTGAATAAGATGAGACTATGACTTCTTTAAGATACGATAAACATTTTTATGCTCACTGACAATCAGTGCATTACAGCACGTATGGATTATTTTAATGAGTGGTTAGCATTTCAGAGCTTAGTCTGAGCAAATAAATAATGGCTTCACTGGACGACCCTTTTCTGTCCATAAAAATTTGTACGCAGATTCTACTTTTCGACAATAGACCTTCATGAAGATGCCATGAACAAAAAAGCAAGAAATGAATGTCTTTTTTCTAACATGTAAGTTTTTTTCGCTCGTTTTTTAACCAACATGGGAACACAACGTCAGATAACTTCTTTAGACGTGTGATGTGTATCACCTTGACTGATGATCTGGAAAAACACAGGTTGGTCCTTTTCAAACTCTTCAACTTACAGATGCACAAAGCCAGTCAGCTGCTTCCCATTCAAATAATAGGAATTGGTACATCCAATCATTCTCTCCAATTCTCTCAATGCACCAATCACTCTACATATGGAGCGATCTGATTGGATGTACCAATTCCCATTATTTGAATGGGAAGAAACCGGCTGACTTTGTGCATCTGTATGGGCAAAATTTTCCACTTACGATTAGTAAACTTGTCCAACTTCGGACGTTGAAAATGGGAGAGGACTGACGTTGAATATCTTCATCCAATTATATAAATGCACTTTAGATTCACTATACATAATTTATTCATATAAGCAAATGTGTAGCACTATTAGTTGAACTATTATTTTTTTCCCAATGCAGTCAATAGAATCAATCATTCACATTTTTACTTTTAACTTCACGGTTAAAAATTTGTATTAACTTTTGAATTTAAGAAAATCTAATTAGTAGTATTGCAAACTATTGGGTTTCTCCTTAACTTGCCTAATTCAACTCATATTGTCATGAAATGACACCAATAGCTCCTCTCCCGTTGTAACTGAACAAACCTCGCGTCAGTAAAGACTGAAGGCCGACCAGGAACATGTGAAGCCACCTAATTCGAGGTCTTCAATTGAATTTATCAGTCTGATGTACTGAAGTAGGTAATCGTATCAACAATTTCATATGTATCAACTCAGGACGATATATTGATACGAGGAAGTTTTATCTCGGTCAATACGCACAGGACATCAGTAAATGCTATAAGGATAACCTCGTCTTGTATGTATTTGTAAGGATTCAACTTCAGACAGGCATGTCCAGTTGGTGCTACACGACGAAGGTGAATGAGTAAATATTTGAAAGAATTTATACAAAAGTTTATGATTAGGACAAATGACATGTGTGCAAGCAATGCTACTTTCATAAGGTACTTAGTAAGATGTCATATATGTGCTATTTATGCGTTGCAACATTGTACTGCTAAAAAGCAACTCTTTGGGAAAATAGTTTTGGGAGTGCTCTCTGATGGCATTTTTTTCTCCTCTGGCATGTAAAATATAATCCAGTACTCTTTATTATCATCACAGATTAAAAAACAAGTTTGTCATTGTTTATTCGATTATTTGCACGTTCATTCATTACTTATGAAGCAAAACACGTTCTTTTCATTTTATAACTATGTAGATGCACAAGCACGTTGCCAAATGATCACATACCTATACCTTTATATTTAAGAATGTACCTTTGTACGTTGCTGCGAGATTTGGGATTTTAAGAAGATTTCTGGGCAAATTTTAACCCTGAAGATATACTTCATATGTGTTAATGTTTGATGAATATAGCCATTAAACTTGTAGGTGCGAAATTGTAAGTAGCTGCAAGCTGCATATCATACATGTGTGAAAACTGTAAATGTGTCATGAGTCATGAAGCAAGCCGTGTAAAATTTGATAACATTGTCTCTGCCGCGTATAGATAGATGTGAAATAACAAACAACTTAAATCTTAAATTTCATTTACTTTTACATTTGTTGCAACTGGAAAATCATTGCAAGGCATAATGCAATAAGGTAGGTATGTATTCGCTTTACTTTTAGATTAACACACTTGGATTTCTTTTGTTATTTTCTGTCTGCTCGCACATTTATTATTTGAAATTTGTGCTGATCTATACATCGTGCATGGAAATGACGGATAAAGATATTCTTTAGCATTTGTCAGCACACCAACTACTGGTTTTTACTTTCATATACTTTATGCGACCCTCTCTCTCCTTCCTGTGAACCCTCATGCAGATCTCTGTGATCGATGAAAGAAGAAATTTTCCACTTTAGACCGTTGTCCTTGGCTTTCTTTTCTGGGATAGATGGTATCATTTGCTTTGCATAATAAGGAATGCATGAATAATGTGCTTTTAAATATGTAGCATGAACTCGGCTAAGACATGCATAAATAAATTCATTTACCGAACTGGTTTTCTTTTATGACAGCAGTCACAGTATCCTAGTACGCTCGTTTACAGATGAGAATCTGTGAATTGAGGACACGTAAAACCTTGAGGTAACTTAACATCTAAAGGGTTCCCAAAGTCTCTTGAACCCGCATATCTACAATATATATTCTCTAGGGTAGGTTTACGCTTGAATCTTATTCTTATCCATTGGTCAACTGTGACTGCTTTGAGTAAATCAAGGCATAACTAAAAATCGTGAGGATGTCTTGTGAATCAATTAACTTGTCAAATGATATTCTTGGAATCAAGATCGATTCTGGAGCCAAACTGGATTTGATGCTTCGACTTCGTCATTGACGTCAAGAGATGTTGAACATGTAGCATATTTATTTTGTATAAAATATGTGAAGATTTGGATAGTTGCAACAATGTACTTCTATTATCAACGTGAGTGTCGCTAAGTATAATTTTCAACAACATCTTCAACTCCATCAGGCGTGGAATTACAGGGACAACCTCTCTTTCACCTTTGGTGAAGGATATTTTTCAGTCACTATAATCACTATCGTATACCTAGCTGATCTACCTAGATTTAATGGAGCGTTTCAATCCAACACATAAGTGAAAGTTAGTTGTTATGCAAGTGATTAGAAAATATGAGCATTTACCATTACCACACAGTACATTCCGGATATTAATTTACAAGTTTTAGCAGCACATGCACAAAATATCCATATGTCAACTGTGTGTACATTATGATTAGATTCGAATATATCGTACAGAAAGAGTGAGGAGGAGAAGAATGAAGTTGCATGGGATGCATTGACTGTGATATCAATATGTATAATACACATGTATAATATTATATAATATAATATACTAGAAAGCCGGTTGCGCGCTAATCGCACAAAGAATTTTGAAAGAATCTAATATTTGATTTTGTACCTCCACTTGTAACTATTGCCATCTCGAAAACTAACCAAACGGATAAACAAATTCGTTTTTGGATCCGCATCTGTCAAATTCCCTAAACGACAAAAAAACGAACGAATATTCGTTTTTCGATCCGCACCCGTCAAATTTCCTAAACGACAAAAAAAACGAACGAATAAACGAATATTCGTTCTTAGATCCGCACCTGTCAAATTTCCTAAACGACAAAAAAACAAACGAATATTCGTTTTTCGATCCGCACCCGTCGAATTTCCTAAACGACAAAAAAACGAACGAATAAACGAATATTCGTTTTTAGATCCGCACCCGTCAAATTTTCTAAACGACCAAAAAACGAACGAATAAACGAATATTCGTTTTTATACTTGCACCCGTCAAATTTCCTAGACGACCAAAAAACGAACGAATAAACGAATATTCGTTTTTATACTTGCACCCGTCAAATTTCCTAGACGACAAAAAAACGAACGAATAAACGAATATTCGTTTTTATACCTGCACCCGTCAAATTTCCTAGACGACAAAAAAAACGAATAAACGAATATTCGTTTGTGTTCCAATCATCAATCCCACAAAACGAAAAAAATCTGAATGGGCGCTATTATACAGTAAAGTATTGCGGGGCATGGAAAAAGAATATAAGCTATCCTTTACACGTAATACTTTTGGGTATTCCGTCCGGTCGGTCCACCACACACACACACACAAACACACAGACTCATGCAATAATATTATGTATGATTACACATGTATAATAGCTTGTTATTCTCTGATTACGTACGATATGTTTTAATTAATTTGCTTTTGTGTGTACAAATAAAATATTAACGATTAGTGACCTTTGGATAACTTAAATTACAACGGAATTCACAAATTATGTAAGTGGGCAAAAAGTAATGTTAAATGCTGGAATAAATACTAATAATGCCACGTCGAAATAAATTTTAATTACTTTTTTATATGCGGATTCCAGTTCGATGCCATGTTTTTGTTGTATGAGGAAAGTAGAATTATAAGTTTTTACTAACTCGTATAACTGGATTGGCAGATATTGGCACAAAAACAGAGCGACTGGTTAAACTTTATAAGCACCTACGTTTGCAAGGTATACGATTAAATTATCCTAAGAAGTCTTATATTATTATTCCTTGTATCTTCTAATGACATACATAATTTCATACGCATACGTAACAATGCACAGAAGTATAACACAATTATCTATCATTCGTATAAGGAATATTAGGATGGCAATATAGAAAATTTTAAAGCTATTTCATTGCAGGTGCCCATAATTCAACGCATTGAATAGTGTATGTGAGTAGTCCTTTCAGCAAAAGGGTATATTATTCCAAGCGCAAAAACTGGAGATGAATGTTAACAGGCAATTGAATAAAAGTTGACCAACCACTTTTTCATCAAATACGTACCTATACAATATATCGATCCTTATTATAGGTGTTTTTGCAGTTATTGAAAATGATGCGAGAGCTTAGAGTATAAGGAACATCGTTTAGGTAGCTTACGCAGTTCAACGGAATTGTTGGAATAGTAGCCTGTAGAAATGATGGTTCTTAAATTTTACTCACGGTAAGTTATATCGTGATTCATCTCACCCACATATTAACAAGCAGCGAAGGGAAGGAATAAAAGCAAAAGTATTTATTCATCATTCATTTGGTATTATTGTTTTATAATTTCATTATAGTATAGCAGTTTTTGTTAAGCTAGTTTTCTGGATAAACGGTTATTGAGCCTTGAGCCCTTCATGCTGAAGTGAACTCTCCACGTTGGTACAAATAGGTAATTATTATGATTAATTATAATTCTACGGTCTATTTCTATTCTGAGTATAGATAAAAATGAATTAATAATATTTGTACTCAAGGAGAAAGCAACTAACATGACACCCGGAATGGGCTTGGGCAACACGAAGGAAGTCAATATTGAGCATGGAACACACGTATAAAACGTTCAATAAAAATCCCAGTCTTAACTTCTTTCTAACCAATAGTTTTTTCTTATGGAAGGTTAATGTAAAGCGGAAACAAAAATCGATGCAAAAATCCGCCCAATCCATATATTGATCTAGTCTTGACTATTATTGTCTTGTCATGGTCATCATTTCGTTTAATATTGAAGTAATCCTTCAACTTGTCACTCCTATTAATTATGACAAAAATCGAAGTTCTGCCAGCATGACAATGACAATATTCTCTAGCTGAAATCAAAAACGTGACAAGCGAGGAAAAAGTGTCTGTACTATATATACGGGTTGTTATTTTATTGTATTATTATTATTACAATGAAACTCAAATACGGACGCGAAATTTTCTTACATTCCGCTGTAGCATATCATGAAACATTTGCTGAAACTCATATTGAATTGACTTTACTTAAATGCAGACAAGTATTGGTCTGGAATTCTTTCATAGAATGAACAAATGGAGAAAGGAAATTATGTATATTGTATACTCAGAACGGAATTTTAAACTACTCTGCTCATATGTAAAGTGAAGTTTAGCATGTTTAGCTGCACATGAAACCTTTAAGAAGCTAGCTTACTGACGAATTTTCTCAGGCAATGTTTACATTCTGCCTCAAAATATCATGCGATTTTGAGATTTGACTTTACATGTCACATGTGTTTACTGGAAAAATCCACTTGAAAAGGCACAAACTGAATTTCATTCTTTTACGGGTATTAAAGCAAGAGTCCTAGACAGGGGAAAATTTAGCTTTAAAAAGCACAAAACTTAACTAGACATAACCTTTTTAAGGAAGCGTTTTTCAAAATGTTCAATCAAAAGTTACTTTCTCATCTACCTACACATTACTTTGAATGGAATGGCATCCTTCTTTAATATAAGGTTATTAAAAATACTCTTATGGTTCGAAATTTGACCAAAAAGTTTATTCTCTAGCTTTCAATTGAATGCTTAGGAGAAATAAAAATTAATGAACTTTCATTTTTCATTGATACTCAAAGATTATTAGATGGTCCAATCATGTATTGGACAATTTTATTTAATTCTGTAAAACCCTCTAGAATTTGTTACCTACGATAGATTGGAGATAATAGAGGAGTACTGCACTCATACAATATAATTCTACTGGCATAAATAACCGCGAAGGTGCGTGCAATGTGCACAAGTCATTATTCTCATTTCCTATCTTCATTCTTTCACGCATCACATCGCTGACCATCGGAATAAGGTCCATGCCCTCCCCCACAGTATACTTGTATGATGTAATCATTACATCTCATCATCATCATATGTGTAAGCAAAAAACAATGATTTACAGATGTTAATATGTGCAAACTCGCTGCTGTGGTGTAGGATGTATTTTTGGTGTACCGAATTCAACCGTAAAGCCCATTACATACTGCATCTCACACTTGAACTTCTGCTCACATCACGTTTGTTGGTGTCACTGACTTAAACTCGAGGTATTGCGAAAATCTAATAGGTTAGGTTAGAATATTAAAGCAGATGTTCCATGTTAATTTTTTTACAATTCCATGTGGAATGTGTATGGTGTAAGGTGATGGGTGCAAAGATGGACACGTTTTTAGAAGGTCTCTAACTAAGCAAGATGGAGTTTAGTTGGTTCAAATAGATGGTTAAAGTATTTTTATAATGAAAACCGCATTTCCATTTCAACCACTAAGAGAATAATAGAGAACCACAAGTTATAAATATCAATTGGAATTTGATGGTAATTGGTAATTATGGCTAAAGTCTTTGGTATTTGGATGAAAAATAATTTTTGGAGAAATCGTGGTCGTGATGCACAATGCAAGGTAGTAAATGCAATTTATGCTGTTTACTTTGCAATAGTCCATTTGTCTTTAGAGAGACTAAAACTCTATATATAGAATGTATAATTTTGTAGGTCTCTCAGTAACTTACCTGGACTCATATTCTACAAGCTTGAGGTTTGAGTCAAAAAACGGCAAATCTTCGTCAAATACGATAACTTGTGATGATGGGTCCCCATTGCGTTGATGTGGAAGATCACTACCGGAGTAGCACTGCTCACTGATGCTCCCACAACTGCTCGCCATTTTTGGTATTCTTTGTTAGCTAAAATTACTCTCCTTTGTGTACAGTGTTCCGTTAATCACGAAAACCATAAAACGTGACCGCACGATTAAATGGACAGGGTACATCAAAACATGCAAACCACAAAATAGTCTTATTTTTCCGTTTTCCCCTTTAACTTCCTCTGACGACCCGAGGTGAGGTGAGTTCTTTTGTGTGAGCACGTGGGAAAATTTTGTTTACTTTTATTCTCTCATGCATTTTTAATGACGAGATAAATTATGGCATCATATTACATCTCTTATTAATCCGTTATCTGACTGTTTAGATTAATGTGAGATCTATTAAACAAAATAAACTGACGGCTCATAGCCTATTTAACTTAAATTGAGTGACATGATATGACTGATGAGTGGGAAAGGGGAATAATCCCTCTAAGTTGTACCGTACATAAGATAAAAACTTTATACTTTTTACGCTACCTTGACTTGGACTTACACAACTGTTGTCTAAAATTATACCGCAGTCTTGCTAATTATACGCACATCTTTTAACCTTTGTTTGCTAAAACAGGACTGCTAATTAGAGGAACGCATAAAGTTTTCCGTCGCTGTCACTTCTTTTGCCAAAATTCCAACGATAAAACAATGCGGTGAAGTTCGATTCGGGGAACATATGTATAAATTATTGATTGATGTTCTTCTGCATGTGGTAATCGCTTTCAGTTGCATGACGGTCCAACCTTTTTCAAAGGCTTTGTCGCAAGTCCCTGTAGCATTCCAGGGAATATAGAAGTTCTTTTATTTTATTTGCAGCAATTGTGTTATCCTTTATTTATTAGGCCTGGAGATCAATCAGACTGGCTGGATTCAACTCGACACAATAATGAACCACATAAACGATGCGATAGTG
>JAHZNA010002576.1:0-13799 GCA_027743935.1 Sinodicranocentrus sp. ZH6
AAGACGATAGTAATGGGCCATGTTCGCCAATGCAGTCATTTATAGATTCTGTGCTGGGAAGTGAAGCAGACGATAACAACGACGGCATCGACTTTGTGGGATTTGACGAACTTTTGGTTCGTAAACGAGAAAGGAAATTTGAGGACAGGTGGAAGTACTATGGCACAAAATGAAAGCAGAATACTAGCACACACAAGAAGGGAAGTAAGATGGAGAATTGGCTAGAGGATTATTTCTTGTTTAGCATTTTCTTGGCATCAGTGATTCTATCTTTAGCCAGTCTTTCCTTCCTTTGCTTTGGGGTTTGAAAATATTTCCCGAATTCCTTCCTGGGAATTTGAAAAAAGACCATTAAATCAGACATTTCAGACATTTCAGGCTATAATAGGTTGCTTTTTTATTTATATCCCTATGATATCATCATAACTAAAAGACCATTGACCTAAAAAAACGTGAAAATACTCCAGCCAATCATGGAGCCAGAGGAGTGAGGAGGTGCTTATTTTGGTGCAATGCGGCTAAATCGCAAGTAAAATATGCTCAGCATTCAGGAGCATCTTTTCAGTTTTACAAAGATAAGCGAGTACGTGGAAGCGTAGGTCTGCGTAACATGCTAACACATCTGCAGATATCTCCAACACATACATTTAACAACGCGCGAAGCAGTACAAACGCTCATCTCCTGTATGTTTACCTGATTTTCATTAAAGCTTATCTACACCAGGCTCATCTTTTGCTGACTTTTCTTACCAAATTGGGATGCTGATAAATGAATTTGCGTATTTTTAACGCGGAAAAGCATATGAGATGAGTAACTTAACGTGGTTCGATGAAGAAAATCCAAAGATTTAATAGCTGCTCTCATTGTGTATGTTTCCAAGTGAAACTCAGAATATACCTGTATGCAAAGCCCTGTGCTCTTTGATTATCTTGTTTTAGAGATGTGTTTTACTGTCTGTATTCTGTAGCTTATGTTCATACTAGCTGGCCATATCCGTAGATTGAATCTACGGTCTAGAAATTCTTTATATAACGATTTGTTAGTAGTCCACATCCATTTAGTCATAGTCAACAATCATTCAACAATCATCAACAGCCATTAATAATAGTTACCCCCAAAGAACCAAAATGTACGTTTAAAACTTGCGCCACTCAAGGTTTTCTATGCTAATTGCAACGTATGTACATATGATATGGTATGGGCGAAGTCCATACTATCAGCTCAAGCAGGATGGGCTATAGCTAAGGGTGAACCAAAATTGAGGTTGGACTATACCTAAGGGGGGGGGGGAATTTTAATAAGAGGGTAAGTTGCATCTGAGGTGTCGTAATATCGGACTTTTACGGAAGTGCCAGGCGTTTACACCGCGGGATGGTTGGACTAATGATAAGGGTGAAGAAAAAATGACTTGTGTAGAAAATGACGGGGATAATTTTGGCACATGTTTTGGGGGTTGACCCAAATGGGGTTGGAGTGACCCCCGGGGGAGTAAAAAGGAAAATGCGTAGAATCAACCTGAAAATGCGATTTTTGGACGTTTCATGAAAAACTTCATTTTCAATATTTGGAGGGGTGGGGGTAATTGGTCACCCCTACCCCCCTGAGGAAAATTTTTCAACTCATGAGATATTAATAAACTAATTCATGAAGAAAAAAATCATCCCCCAAAAGCAAAGTCCAACCTTGCACATTCACATATGTATGTACACGTTGCTTTTATATATATGATGCTTAAACTTTGTCAAAATTATGCACTGGTTGTTAACTATATTAAAAAGCTAAAGAAAAACTGCATTGAAGTGAAGCAGCTCAATCAGAGGACAGAGTCCAGATTATTTCCGCAATTTTAAAATTAAATCGGTTGATTCTGGAGGAGGCGTGGCCGGTAAATGATAAACAAACACCCCTCCTGTGCAGTGATATTCATGTCAAACTCCTGCAAGCTTTGATTTTCAACGAGGCCAATGCACTAGCACAATCGCAGAATGGTAAAACTGTGCTGCATAGGGCGGCTTCGTACCTTTCCAGAGATGATTACATTACGACCAACTCATCCGTATCATTCCGATACCAATTTTTAAAGAACTAATCCACCTTCCTGATGAATATGGAAATCCTCCCATGCATGCGATGATTTCTCATTTGGAGCCACTTGAATCAAGCCTCAAGTACTTCATAGACCATGTTCTTGACGTCAACAGTAATAATAACTCCTTGGGATATAACTGCGTAGGTCTTGCAATCAGTTCCATAAGAAGTGTTGAATGTGTTAAAACATTATTGAGTTTGGGTGGATCAGGAACAAACATTGATCAAAATGGAAGTAATTTACTTCATGTTGCAGCTGCGAGTAATCGCGTGGATGTACTCCAAATATATTCTCAAGAGTATGACATCAATTCCAAAAACAAAGATGGAGATACTCCTCTTCACAAGTTGCTCTTTTCTAATTCTATCCCAAATGCTTACACATTGGAATTGCTCATAAGTATAAGGCTTGGTGGCATTGTTAATTCCAAAAATCTTAAAGGAAACACTCCCTTGCACGAGGCTGCAGCTTACAAATATCATTACCCAGAATAAGTTGACATTCTCCTGAAAAGTGGAGCAGACCACACAATTAAAAATGTGAATTTGCACACTCCTCTCCAACACGGATTGCAGAATACAGACATGAAATTTGAAGTGATCCAAATACTACTAGATGCAGATGAAAATGTTAGTAAGGAGACTACAAATTTAAATTTGTGGACCTTGCTAACCGGAGATTACAAGAAATCAATGACAGAAGAAAAATTCTTTCAAATTGCGGAATTGTTTGTAGAACGAGGAGGCAACTAAATTTCTTAACGAAAGGGATCCACAGTTTTTCAGTTGGCAGTTAGAAACAGGTGCGACATGGGCGTGAGAGTTTTGATGACGAACGGGTTGGGAGAAAATCTTTATGAGCTAAAGAAAAAGCGCCTGAACATTTATGACTGTTTAAAGATTCAATCGGGACAATATCCTCGTTTAATGTATAACTGTCAGTGTATTGATTGGTATGACAATGGATATAGTAAAAGAGGCAGATGTAATACAATATGGAGAGAACTTCAAATGCACCCAAACCTGTTAAGTAGCCCACCAATGTTGTTAGACCTGAAAAGAAAATAATGGTCAAGGTCAAAATATAAATTTCAATACTGCAATTTATCTCAAAAATCATTCTTTACCATTGAGAATTTAAGCACTTGCAGCATTTAATTACACATTACATTACTTTTCAATACTCTTACCTTTCATTACACCTCATTTCATGACACTCACTCACTCATTTCATCAGCTGAAGCTCCATGCTCTCATATCGCATGAGTATTTGAGTTATCTTCAAAATAAAAATGATAAGACTAAACTGCCGCTTCCAAGGTCCTTTTATGAGCTTTGATACTAAGAACGACCACAAAAAGTTTTGACTCTCATTTGATGAGTTTGAGTTTTCATGTTTCAGTCGTGGTGTATCTATTTGTTGCGTATTTCCTTGCTACAAGTGGGGAACATGATGACAATAGATGACACATTTTTTTTAAAAATTTTTTCTTTCAACTTTCTTTCCTTTATTCACGAGCTCTACCTACACACAGCTAATTCGGTCTAAACTTTCTTGGTTCATGCACAAATTGATCATATTTGTATGTTTCATAATAAAATATATGCCATAACAGCGTCGATGAAAGCAGCAATGTAAATTAATTACGACAATTTTTATTCATCTTGCTTCCTGCTCTGGAAAAGGGGCTATTGTGATTTTTCATTTTTATAAATTGGCCAAAGGTAAAACGAGAAATGTAACTTGTAAATGTGAGTCAGCCCGTGTCCTTTTCAATTGAACTTGTTACCTCGGCGCAGCCAACTAGACCAGTATGCCATTCATCAATGATGTCAAGATTAAAATTAACCCGACAAATGATTGCATACGCTTATTTGCATGTCAAAAGTTGTAACTAAAACTCAAAAACCAAGCCAAGTTGTATGTGTCAATTGTCAGGTACTGTGTCGCATGGAAATACAGCATATGAAGTAATGCAACACACATGACCAAATTTAAACCAGAATGCAAATTACAAATTGTAACTAAACATCTGCATTAATCCATATACACTTTCCTTTTAGCTTGCACAAAACACAAAATTTTGAAAAAAATCAACTCAAATTGCTTTAAACAACAAATGCCTCATCAAATCAACCGTGAGAGGAGAATTCTGTAACATTTCTGAATAATAATGCCAATCCTACTTTGGACACTTTTTTATAAAAAATGAAACTAATTTTCACAGTTTCAAGAGTAAAACAGGAAGTAATTGATTGTATGAAGAAAATCCCGGTGAACACTACCGAATTCTCGCAATTCTACCTTTATAAAAGATAAAAAGATATTAAAATTTGGAGAAATGCATTTGAAGATCTAGATCGATTGCTTCCAGCTCTCCAAGATAAACCTTTTTCCATGTCTTGTCTTCCTTCAATTACAAGCTCAAAGTTATTAACAAGGTAAGGACAGTGCAGTGTATTCCAAATACTCAAACAAGTTTAAGTTTTAAATTTTGCATTAACGTATTTCAATACAGTAAAAATATATGAATTCGCGGATATTGTACGGTGACGATAGCTTCCACAATTTTTGTACAGAGGTTCTGTACTGTATGCTTGTGTTCAGTTCATTTTCAACAAGAGGTTATCATTATCATGCCGTAGACTCCAGTCTGCTTAACATTTATACACGGAATGCACCTTTTCACATATCTCTACTTTTGGACCAGGTCCTAATTTAGCTACAATGATCACATCAGAGATATCCTCTATACAAGAGGAAGTTTTAGGGGTGAGAATATACTAATACAGTTACGAGCATGCTATTTTGATAATTTGTATTGTAATGATAAGGTTAACAAATCCTTGGCATTTGTGTGATCGAGAAAACTTGTAATGCACACAATGCAGGTATGAAGAGGCTATCCAGTACTTTGTCAGAACCTCTGTGCTACACATAAATGCATAATGTGGGTTACATGTAGTTTGACACAGCGACACAGAAATTATGACAAGTGCATTTGTTTGCAAATCATTCATTGATGCATTTTTCGCAAAGGTCGAATACTCTCAATATCATCAAAGTTACATGATTAAAAGGTGAACTGTGAGAGGATGCGTTAAGTAAACTTGAACTGGAAATCCTTTATGATAGTGTGATAAATAGCATTAAACAGAACTAATATATCTCAAGTCATTTATTGTGAGTAGACAGGTAAGATAAGCATAAACATGCCATCGCATTGGCAATCATTGTTAAAAACCGGGCTTGTGTAAAAGAGACCTCGCGAAGTCAAGTGGTTACATTATCTGCATTTAGGAGCTTCCTGAAAGTTCAACAAAGAGAACGGAAACCGGAATCAAAAATTAATGCGTAAGTTTTGCTGACTTTGACTCCGTTGAGCTGGATTTTTAAGCTGGGATGAGGATAATCGAGATCCATTGCTTTATCATGGCATACTTTTACCCACCACAAAGATTTCATTTCCAAAACTGGTGGATTAACGGAAGTGCATTCTCATTCTCGCCTTCGCAATAAGAAGAGCAGCAGGAGAGAAAGGCATGGCTTGGAAAAACGCATCCACAAGGTTTTGGTTTGGCGTTGACATTTCCGAACATCCATGTCCGATTTTACAAAAATTAGGTCTTTTGCTAATGGAGATATGCAGGACGACCAGAAATGGAATGACGGGATATTAAAGAGCGCTTGGTTACAATTACTTTTCTTTTCACCTCATTCTACGTAGAATCTTCCCAATTTTCTAACATCTCTGCGTTTTTAATTTATTCATTTGATGAAGCAGATTTCCTATTGTAAGAGATCACTCGTCGATGGCTCCAAAGTTTCACAAGGTTTAGTGGAAACCTGTGAAGATTTAAAGTCGTGCTCCATGTCGTGAAGAGATTAGCAGAAACCTAATACATGTAGGTAAATTTAATGAGATAATCTTTCTCTGCGGAGCTAGTGTAAACTTACCGAATGTTAAGCCTAGACACACTGATGCTGGATGGGTTAATTGCTTACCCCACGACTTCTTAACGAGCTTCCACCTCTTTGCAGTGAAAATTTTTGGTTTGGGTGAGGAAACTCCAGAAAATTGGAAATGTCGACTTCAACTCTTCCACTTTTAATAATCACTCTTAATATTTCAATAGGTTGGAAAAGGTGTGCAAATCCAAATCCTAATCTTTAACGAATGCAGTTGTTCATTGTGTGATAAGCAAAGAAAAATTCTAGTAAAATAATTCCCTCCTGTAAAGCGTAACATTTTTAGCAGAAATAAAACTCCTAAAAATATTTGTATTAACGTTAAAAAAGAATAGATTTCAACCCAAAAACGAAGACCAAAAAGGCCATTCTTTTTTATTACACAACAGGGTTCAGGTTAACCCACTTCAGGGAAGAAAAAAGGACCAAAGTTTTTTTTACAAGAAAGGTTGGTGAAATTCTTCAAGGACAAACTTCCTGCAGAAAAGGTACTCTTTATAATCTATATATTATTATCCCTTTCAAGGCATTTTTACAGATTGACTAAAATAACTTCAAATAACGGATTATATTGAATTGCTTGCCTTTTCCATTTTTTGTTTAAAGAAAAAGTACCCAAAACTAGATTTTTAAAAGTTCAAGGTTTTCTTACAGTTTTTTTTTTAAAAATCATGAGCATTATCATCACTCGTTTTTTTCCAAATCCTTCCCCATCCACTGGAGAGCTCAATCTTGAAATACATGTAATATAAAAAGGAAGTCGATCACCTTTGAGCTGTCATGGATCTTAAATCCAAAAAATGATAATCTCGTGTTTTATATTGCTAATTTCTGTTAAAATATGAATGTAAAATGCGTCAGACGTCTTTAATTGCGAACCTAAACTGGATGTTATTTGCTTTACTTGTTAAAATTTTGATTGATTTATGTAAGTAGTGTTAGTTGGCTGGGATTTAATTGCTAGCTCATAATTATCAACAAGGTAACGCACTACATGTGCACTAATAAGGTTTACATGTTTGCCATGAGCGGTTTCCATTTCCATTAATGGAAAAATGATGTGAGTTCGCGGATATTGTACGGTGACAATAGCTTACACGATTTTTGAACTGTGATTTCGTCTGTTATCTTGTGCACTGTGCATTTTTAAGTAGAGACTATCATAAATTGTACTACCGCCTGATTTACACATTTGAGTAGAGTGCCAACATAACAATTACATTTACACCTTGTCACATATCTCTAGTCAGGTGAACAGTAACTGGTTTAGCTGCAATTGCAATAGTTGTATGAGACATATCCTTTCTGTATATACGTGTATAAATTAAGTTTGGAGCATGCTGTTTCGATAATTTGTAATGAAAAGGTTCACAAATACTTTTCGTTGGTTTTACCAGCATGTAATTTACTTGCCAAGAAATCCCACGTCGCTTTTATCTGTTAATACGTATCCCTGCCTGTTTATTACCCGAAGCAAGAGTTTTGAGATATGTGTTAATTTTAAATTGTATGAGAGATTGTGCTGCACACCAATGCAAAATGTAGATTACTAGTGGTTTGACAGTGACACATATTTATCCTACAAAGTATATTTTTTGTATATTCCTTAATAAATTCTTTTTTTGCAAAAGTTAACTGCCTCAGCAATCATCCAAATCCCATGTATGGAATACAGTGTGTGGTGTGGTGACAACATCAGTGCGGTTTAGTTTGTGATACTTTTATAAATAAATAAATACGATCGCAATCATATACCTACAAATAGTGATTAATTATAAGATACAAGTTAATAACAAATTTACCATGGATTTTGAAAACCCCAAAATGCTTACTCTTTTTGATGTTTTAGTAACTTAAGCATGTGCATCAACTCATTGCCAGCAACGCTGCGGTTTTATGCATTTCCATTTCCATTCATTTCCCATAAATCACGCAAACTAGAAGACAAAGGCTGAGAGTAAGAGACATGTCTTAACAAAGCATAGAGCGAATTTCAAGGAAAACATAACTTTTCCTAGTCTGAGCTTCACCATACCAAATATTCTTTTGTTGTTGGTTCGTTATTATGACAAAAGAATATAATCTAATCCTATTTTCTTCAAGATTTATAAATATGATGTTGAAAAACATCACATCACAGAAGAAAAACTTGCGTGCAAAATCTGCCTACAAGTTTTCAAATTTCCAAGCTATCTTAAGAGGCATGAGTTTTGATGATGAGTGATGGTGTGTGTAAGTGTCGATTACTATATTTTTATTTTTATCATAACGATTACAACCTGGGATTTTTGTATTTTCTAGAGTTTGCGTTATTAATAATTAAAACTTGAATGGTTATTTACAGGATATTCAAGCAACAAGGATCTCTTACAATATATAGTATAAAAAACCATTATAGAAAGCGATTGAATAGTTACAATTTTACTTCTGAACTTCACTTGCTTCTTATGATTACATAACAATTACTAAAAATAAATATTCTCCTTCGATAATTTCATCAATGTATTTATCATTATGATTGCTATTATTCTCATTCTTAATCTCAACCATTGTAATAAATAAATAAGCAGCAATTAGGTTTGTAAGCATAAAATTAGAATATCACGAAATGAAATTCATATGAAGTTGGACATTGGACTTTGGTATTGTTCACATCATAACATCTGATCTTGCTCGAAAACCTATATACTTAAATTAAGGCATTTCACAGTCATATTTTCATTATTATTACCGCAGTCAATTGTCCATACTAGACAAGGCCATGGAATGGTGGATGCAGTTGAATATCTAGACCTCTGACTTCCAGCGTCTTATCTTCGAAACTGAAATCTGCAAAGCTCGGAGCCCAAGAGCATTATGATTGGATGCAGAAATCATAAATTCAAATACTAAGTGGATTTTTAACATGTATGGGCGTTTCATCAGGGAAACAGATTTAATAGTCGTAATATTTATCAACCATTAGCTCATAGATTCACATCATGAGCTAAGCAGGGTGACAGAAAAAGACGGATGAAGCTCATATCGAACAGCGACAAGTTTTTAAAGAGCCAGGAGTGCAGACATGACTTTGGAGAAGAAAAAGAGAGGAAACAGGAAAAAATGAAAGCAAAGAAGACGTTAGTAATGGGCCATGTTCGCTAGTGCATATATTTATAGATTCTGTGATGGGAAGTGGAGTGTGAAACCGTACCAATGACAGCGTCGACTTTGTGGGATCTTTGTGGAGATTTTTCTCATATGAAAATACATCTGGGCACATATCCGTTACAAGCTTTCAGGCAAGTGCTGTACTTGTTTGTATATTTTAGTTAGATTAATTTTAAACTAACTAATAAAAAAACTAGACCATGTCAAATTTTACTCCCCAACAACCACCCTCCCCACATAACATTCGAATTACGAGGTTTCAGGAATAAATTCAGACTTACTCTCAAAATTAACGTTAATTTTTCCCCCCACTGCAGCCCGAATTAAATCCTGGCTATCATCCTAATTGACCACAGCGCGGTACTTACTCGAAGTTTAAATTTTTACATTAAATATTTATTTAAATATTTCCCGTTTAAATTTAATTGCTCAAAATTTTTATGCAAATCACGTATTACCCTGGAACAGAAATTTTAAAACTTCAAATTCTAATCTACAAATCTGATGTACTTCTATTTACTTCATGTGTTTGAACCACAGCACATGCCGCAGACTGACACAAACTTGCCATTGCATGACATAAAAGAAAAGCATAAAGAAACAGATGACGTTTGCAAAAAGAGCATTGACCTCAACAAAGCTTGAAAATCCTCCAGCCAATCTTGGGGCGAGAGGAGGTGCTTATTTTGGTGCCATGCGGCAAAATTGCAAGTAAAATATGCTCAGCAATCAGGAGCATCTTTTCAGTATTACAAAGGTAAGCGAGTACGTGGTAGTATAGGTCTGCGTAACATACTAACCCATCTGCAGATATCTCCAACACAGACATTTAAAAACGTGCGACGCAGTACAAACGCTCATCTCCTGTATGTTGACCTGATTTACATTAAAGCTTATCTACACCAGGCTCATATTTTGCTGACTCTTCTTACCATGCTGATGCGGAAAAGCATATGTGATGAGTAACTGAACGTGGTTCGATGTAGAGAAGCCAAAAATTGAATAGCTGCTCTTATTGATCTTATTTTAGAGATGCGTTTATCTATCGGTAGTTTGTGCACATGCATCCTCGTGTGTGATGAAATGACAACGGACGATTTTAGTGCATGTTGGATGTTTAATCACTGTTTTTAAATGTTTTATACTTGTGGTCTCTGAAGTGCCGAAAATAGACAGAAAAAAACACTGTTTTGTTAGTGTTGTGATTTGTGACTTCACAAATAACTTAATAAATGTAAAAAGCTTCTTTCTCTTCTCACTAATAACTATTGAATATATCTTATTGTTCTCGCATGCATACCGTAATAACTGAAATAACAGTGGAAGTTTTTCACTACTTTAGTACTCGGTAATACAGTTATCATCAGTGACAGATAGTATTTGTGATATAGTTTATAGGGAAAGGCGTTCATCATTTGTAAACAAAAAATATATTTTATACAATATTTTGTGCATGTTGTCGTGTGTATTTAACGCATTTATTGTGAGCAAAATTTGGCTTGTACGAGCAACAAGTGTTCTTTGACCATTAAGATATTAAATGATTTCTTATAAAATCTTACCTTACCGCTCACAGATACGATCTTACAGATAACATTCATTGTTACCCCGGATTTAAATTGGGTAGGGTTACGAATGGACAATATACGGTTATTTTTTAAAAAACCGGTTACCTTGACGATACAAAACCATGGAAAACATCATCATTGGAAAGGAAGGTATGTCAATAATTGTTTTTATGTAAAAAATTGTTAAGAAAAATGGATTCATTACTTCGATTTTTACAGAGTGCAAGATAATTAGTAGGACTTTAGGAGACGATGAAGTGTTCTACTCCAAATGGGTAGACGTCTTCAGAGCTTTAAATGTCCCCGTCACAACAATCAAACCGAAGAAACATGCTCTACTGCTACAAACTGATACTGCCGAAACTGTGTACTACGAGTGCATACAAGAGTGGAGGTCAGCTGAATCAAGAAATGCTACATTGGAAAAATTGCTTTCCGTCCTTCTTCAACTAAATTTAGAGGGTATCGCTGGTAAGTTTTAAAACAAAAACAAATTATGAGTCAAATCAAAATATCTTATTGTTGATTTTTTATCGCCAAATTTTGGAACAGACAAGCTCCGGAATGAATTTAATGTTCATCTTGAAGACAACAAACGTCAAAAAGATTTGGTAGGCGAAGATGCAAGCATGACCCCAACAAAAGTCATTGGAGCAGAGGGTAATTTTTTAAATGAGGTTAAAAATAGAAAAACGTTTAAAGGTTTACGTTTATCTATTTTTTCTTTTTAGAAGCAGAAACAATCCAACAATATTTAGGCGAGAACGAAGGGTTCCACAGTAAATGGGAGAGTGTCTTCAGAAACTTGAATGTATCTTCATACTTCATTGCACAGAAAAAAATACAATTTTTGAGACCAGGAGCCAATATTCAAGATATTTACAAGGATTGTCTGGAAAGCTGGAAGTCGACCGAAGACATAAATGCGACAGTTGAAAGGCTTATTTCCACTCTCCATAGATTTCAACTGAATGATTTAGCTGGTACGTAGAAAACCTTTAACATATTAAATAATAATAATAACATTGACTTTTTACGATTTTTAAATTAGGTGAGCTTGTGGACGAATTTGATTTGTCCCTGGAGCACCTTGAAAAACAAGAAGAGTCCCTTTCACCTTTAACGACTTGGAAGGATTTGAGCAACGAAAGGAAAGAAGTCCTTCTGGCAAGAAATGTAACATTTCAAAAGCGGGTGGCCAACATGAATACAATTTTTAAAGAGTTAAAATTTACCAAAAAGACCCGTAAAGATTTTCTAGATAAACATCTGGATCAAGAGCTGCTTGCCGACTTACATTATAACCGAAACCCCATCATTTTCCAGGACACACTTCCAGCAAAAATGCAGTACTATGTTGAAAGAACATTTCTCTCCAGAAGTAAAATTTCTAAGGACATATTCCAGAACAAGAACGACATCTTCCTTGTTACCGGAGTCGAAAAAAACGTTTTAAGCAATCTAGCTGGAGAAGAATTGACAGACACGTCCAGCAAGCAAGCCACACAAAACAGCCTAACTGTTCGCTACATTCTACTGGAATACAAAAGCGACTTTGATGACATCTGTTCAAAAACTGATAAAAACGTTCATTGGATTGAACTCAGAGACGGGACCTTTTTCTGGAAGAAAAGCCGAGGAAACATCAAAGCTATCCAAACAAATTTGAAATGTGAGCGAGAAAAAATCGAAGAAAAGGAATTTCTTAAGCTCTTTGAAGATATGTCACAGGCACCCGTTGTTATTGCTGACAGCCCTGGCATGGGAAAAACCATGTTACTTAGCAATCTCGGTAGGATGCTCATGGAAAGACGTCCTGAACAAATTGTAGTTTTCGTCCCTCTTCGTAAATTTATATCTCAAATAAAAACGGGTGAAGAAAGCATCGACAGAATGGTGAACATCCTCCTTCAAAGCTTTTGTAAAAAATCTTTTGAAACCAATCTTGGGCAACTCTTTTTTCAACTTAAAAACCTAAAAGTGGAAATCCTCTTCGATGGACTCGATGAAGTCAACTCCGCAGATGCTGGACTTGCCTTGAGAACCATGAAGTTGTTCGACTCCTTGCCGGCAGTGAGAGTGTGGGTAACCACAAGACTACACCACCGTGACAAATTGGAGAACTCGCTTCATCAGTTAGCCCACAACATCCAGGCTTTTGATATTGAAAATCAAATAAACTTTCTCGTGCGCTACTGGGCAGAGATTTCAAAACCAGAAGGGATCAATCTGGACCAGAGGAAGCTGGAAGAATTTGCCAAGGCTGGTTTAGCGGTTTTAAAGAATAAAGCAGACGACGTCGACCAATGGGCAGGGGTTCCCCTGCAATGCATGCTGATTGCAGAAGTCTTTCGAAGGGATGCAGTTATGTTTTCTAGTCCATCCAACAAGGTTTATGGCGATAGTGTCCCCACCATTTCCATATCAACCTTGAAGGAGTTGTTCGACCGTCTTGTGAAAGAAAAGATTGAGCTGTTTAAAGAACGATATCCGGAATTCAGAGAATTGACGGAAGAAGAGCTGGAGATGTCACATATTTATTATGCCTTTAAAGTTGTGATCCCGGAAATAAAGATTGAAGAATTAAAAATTGGTGTTCCACTTCCCATTGAAACTTTGCTAAGAGTACGGTTGATGGAAGCTTCTTCAACTGGTGAAGCCCCACAATTTCTTCACCTCACTCTTGCTGAATACTTCGTCGCTAAGTGTGTCCACCACGTGATTCAATCAGGATTTTCCTTAAATGATGTAGATATTATTTTCACAACATGCGAGAAAGGTTTCTATTTTCGTGTCGTAATTTATTTTTTAAACTCTTTTCTGGATCCAAACACCTCACCTGCCCCAGTTTCTCAGAGTTTCGGTGTCAACGAGATGAATGCTTTGTTGGAAGCAGCAATTTGCAGTAATCACCCGTCACTCTTTTGTTGGATTCTAAAGAGCCCGTCTGCCCCTCAAGAAATCACATCTGAGCACCTATTTCTCGCAATTCAGATCGGAGACGTAACCATGATTGCAGAAG